>JZKD02S2007596.1:10760-23053 GCA_000966675.3 Picea glauca | reverse complement strand
GTTAAAATGAAATGTTATTCATCCTCAACCTCTTTTGTATAGGAAATTTACAAATTCGATCATTCAAAGATGTATTGGGGTTAATGCAACGACTAGTTTCACTATGGAGGTCGTGAGCATTTGTCTTGATTTTAGGAGTGTTCCGTTTGTTTTTTAAATTCATAATGTAAGAAACATAAGTTTGATTAGCTGAATTAAGATTGATGAAAATTTTCTATTATTTCAACTTCCTTTTTCTAAAAAAAATTATTATCGTTCTATGACTTATCTTTAAACTTCATAGGAAAGTAAAATTTAATATTATCAATATTATTGATTTGATTGTCTTCATTCATGTTCCAATAAGTAAGCCAAGCTTCAAAATATTTAGTCTAACCTCTTTTGACCATGTTGTGACCACTGCCAATACTATAAATATGAGCATGGATTCTATCATTGCTCAACTTAGCAATTTATGTTTTTATTATAGTTATCTAATCATGGCTTTAGATGCCATGAAAGTACAATCAATGCCAATTAAGAGAACATAGTTGGGAGTATTGCATTTAATTTTAAAATTATAGGCTAGAAAACATTTTTACATTTATTCAACTTTATTCCAAGTCTCACAGGAGATGTTGTAGGAACAAACTTCACAGTGGTTGAGAATAACTGAGATAACTAAAATGTTGAAAATGATTTTTTTCTTATCCTAGTTCATAAGTTTAACATTTCTACCCATGTTTTCAAGACCATGATAAGTTTTCCAATTGATAATGATTCTCTTATAGACATGTGGTTCCAATTTAAATGACAATTGTAATCAATTGCTAAGTTTTTGTAAGATTAGGCCTCTTAATATCAACGAAATCAAAATCAATAAAATCTTTGCAATATTTCAACTTCCTCTTATTAATGTTTTCATTAGTATTCATATTTAATCAATGCTAATCTTCTTCTTACTCAAAATTTGTAGATGAAAGTACAACCAATGTCAATTAAGAGAATGGGACGAGTATTGCATTTAATTCTTAAATTATAGGTTATAAAAGACTTTTAGATTATTTAATTTTATTTCAAGTATCACAAGGGATGTTGTAGGGCCAAACTTTAAAATGGTTGGGAATAAATGAGATAACTAAACTCTGGAAAATGAATTTTTTCTTATCCATGTTCATGGATTTAACATTGCTACCTCTATTTTCAAGACCATTATAAGCTTTCTCATCGCCAATGGTTATTTTTTTGACATTGTAGTTGCAATTTAAATGGCAATCGTATTCAATGACTAAGTTCGTGTAAGATTGGACCTCTTCGTATCAACCAAATCAAAATTGATAAAATATTTGCAATATTTCAACTTCCTCTTATTAATGTTTTCAACAATATTCATATTTACGTTATCCAAATCTTCTTCTGATTAAAAACATATAGATGACTTCTTCTTATTCTTCTTCTTCCTCCTCTTTTTTCCCCCCAATGTTTCAATCCCAAAGCTAGGATCATCACCAGGGAGAATGCAAGTGTATCATCTTTGCTAGAGAAGAATATATCACTCTTAGTTGAAGATAGTAAGAGCTACACATAGAAACACATCCTCATTCCTCATTAGAGAGGAGGATATCACTCTTGATTGAAGATAATAAGAGCTACACAAACACATATGCACATTATAACTAGGTTTTAAATACTAAGGAGGAGTAATATGATCTGACCTCAATCCTATATATACATTTTTTTAAACCAAGATTGGTAAATATTGTATTAAAAGGGTTGTAGCAAAAGCTAAACAAAAAGCATAAAAAGTATTGATACGAGAGTCATGCAAAACTGACAACATTCACAAGCCACAAGATTTCTAGGGTCTTCAATTACATCCCAATTGTCCTTAGAAGTGTATTGCTTAACAAAAACACCTAATATTCTAGATACTTCAAAAAACATAGGAATTAACGAAAAATATGGCGGTTGAGCATTTCCTCCTGACCAGCATTGGAGGGAGGGGAATTCTATTGTATGATATCCATTTCATCTTTCAATTGGTGTGTTGCATCCTCTTCCATGAACTCTGCTCGTACTGATTTAATTGGTATTCTATGATTTGAGGATGTGGAATGTGAATCTTTACTAAGGTTAATAACCATGTTCCATGGCATGTTTCATTCTAATTCCAAAGAATCTATATTTTGCTTTTGATGGACCAAGACTCCCATTATTGTTGCATTTTGTGAGGTACAAACATGCCAATTTCCGTAAACCTTAGAAGTCACCCAGACGAGAGAAGATATTTACATTGAATTAACTCATCAAGCAAGATAGATGCCGACAAATCTCTTATGCTTTTTTATGATCCATTCTTTCTAAACCCAAGACAAAGTTGTTTGAATATGACAAAGCCATAGAGGAACCACTATAACCAAGGATGGAGTTATAGCCAACAAAACGTTACCTACTCCTCAAATATATCAGTACTACTACCAGAACATAGAGATTCCAAAGTTTCATGAAACCAAACTTAAGCCATAAATATACAATTCTCGAACCTTTCAGATTCGATGAACTCAATGACCAGATTTGGGACAACAAGACTAAAAATTCCAGAGGGAAAAAGGTCAAGAAAGGAGAAATTCACTAGAGAATACAACTACATGAACATTACCCTCTGAAATAAGGCCCATTTCTAAGAACAACTTCCAGAAACTATAATCGAAGATAAAACCAAGTACGAGAGCACATTAATGAATATCCACTAGAGGCATTCAAAACTTGGAGTCATCAAACTAAATATGATCATCTCATATCCTTTCATATCCTTTTGCCACATGCAAGACAAAGGAGATGCATCCTTTCATATCCTTTCACCACACTTGAGATTTGGTTTATGTGATTTTGAGACATGTGTTAATAAATGTTGATGGAACATGGCTTGAGGATGTAACCTTAGTGATCTTGGGGAATAATGATATGAGAACATTCCCCATTTTTTTTCAAGAATCCTTGGGAGAGTGTGAAGGCTTCATTAGCTAGTAGATCCGCATGGCAATTGAATTCTCATAGGACATAAAAATATGAAACCATATTCAAACTAAGATTAGAGCTACCTTATTTTTAGACTGAGTTAATTTCATAGCCATTGTTTTGATGTTGACATTCAAGTCTCCCATGAAAATCAATGGTTTTATATTGGATTAATTTTTTAGGGAGAGACTGTGGAGAAGGGCATAGGATTCGGCTTGATTATTTATGGATATTCTCAATCCCCATGCAAAGGTCATTTCCAGTTTTCCTTTAGGATAAAAATGATCCCCCCTGCACTTGCCATGCCCAGATTCACTTTGGATGCTCCATCAAAAAACATAAAATGTGTTCTCTGCTTAGTTCATTCTTGAATTTCCTGCTTATCTAGTCGTAGTTTCCATACATGAAATTCTAGGATTTATTTTATAAATTCTTGTGCTAGTGTTTCGAGCTAGAAGAGAGAATTGACTAAGCTAGTCTTCCTTAGCCTGGTCCAACACTTGTTGAGTTGGATTTCATTTTCTCCTTGTATTAAAATGTTTAGAAAACAAACATTTTTCCTTGGCAACTAATAATCTAGGAGAAACGCTCTTGATTGAAAATATCACTATTTCCGACCAACCAAATTTTCTAGCATAAATATTTTGGGAGAGCATTCCATAATCATTTTAATGTGGATTTTTTTTAATGTACTTTTGTATCTTTTACTCCATAATGTGAGCATTTTTTCCTTGTACTAGGTTTTTGTGTTCAATGACTAAGACCATCAAAAGCATAGGTACATACTTGTTTAGTGATGCTTCAATCAAAGAATAGGTGTTGCGTGGATTCTTCCTTGGAGAGGCATCATATGCATCGATTAGGACCTTGGATTCTCTTTTTTCAAAGATTTTCCATTGTTAGTAGCTTGCCATGAAACATAATCCTACAAAAATAATTTATTTTGCGTAGATTTTCATTGTGCCAAACCTAATTCCATATAGGAGAGCACTAAGGAAGTGGAAGAGTAAGCAACTGATCAAGATAGCCATCATTTACCCTCTAGTCAGATGCACCCCAACCTCTGCGATCTAGGGAGTTAATGTCCCATGGTGCACATCACTTAAGAGATTCAAGAATATTTGAGACAATAGAGTTTAGTTGAGAGGGTGGTGATCTGAGTGACCAACCTTTCCATCCTCCTAAACAATTCAACCATAAAGAAATGCCAAATTCCCATCCATGATTTTAGAGGCATTAGCTCACAATTTTCTTCAATAGGTTGATTTTGCATGACAGTATCCTTCCAGAGGTGAATCAACTTACCATTGTCGAAAATCTTGGTTATTTTGGATTAGATTATGGGGGGTTGCAACTTTAAGAAACTTCCATATGTGAGATCATTTTTTTTGTTCAATGGGCCTAAGCATCTATTGTATCTTCCAGTGAAGTATTTGCTAGACATAAATTTCTTCCATTGATCCAACCTACTAGATATCATTCTCCATACAAGCTTAGTGCCCAATGCTAAATTCATGAGTGATGGGTATTTAATCCTCAAGCCACCTCTTTCTTTTAGGGCTCTAACAATTTTCCAATTTATCGAATGTTATTTTTTTGTATTCAATTCCTCTCATTTCCACATGAATTTCCTAACTTCTTAATCCAGGTGGATATCGGTGGCCACCCATCTTTTCCAACTAGTTGAAAACAGTTTTCTAGCAATTTTGGTAATTTACTATTTTTAGCAGTTTTTAACTTCTAAGGCCATTTTGAGGCCCTAAACGATGTTTTTGGGAAAATGAGGTCCAATATGAACATTCCTTCAATATTTCCTCCAAAATGAATCTCCTCGACGATACCTTTCCAACGGGATATCATGCGCCTAAAACGGAGATCGTATGCAAAAGTTACGACCCTGAGAAGTTGATGTACTAACTTACCCAAACGGGGCCCACATGACTTTTGGCGCTTCATCTCCTAGGGTTAGATTTTGGATGTCTAGGGTTTTTGAAATTCTTGTTTATTGTAAAAATGCCTTAAGAGCCTCATTGTAATCATCTTCTTGCGAATGCGAGTAGCCATCACATCTCTTCTCATAGATAAGTTGCCACCATTCTAGTGAGTCTTTCACTCTGTATTTTTACAATCTCTGTACATTTCTTTCATTAATAGAAATCGTGTATTACTGTATATCTGTGTTTATGGTTGTATCTCTGATACATTTTTGTTATATTATTGAATATATGTGATATCTTTGTGCATTTCTTTATTATATCTCCGCTCTCATTTCGTGCCAAAAATAATTTGGATCAGTGGTATCAGAGAAAGCTACTCTTGATCATTTTTTCAGTGCATGTCCCCGACGAGGTTTGAGTATAGCAAGTTGGGTCTCGATCTTGTCTCTCTCGAAGACAATCGCTCTCCCACGCCCAAGAAACCCTCCATGGCGGAAGAAAAGAAAAACGATGGAGCAGACGATCCTATAAATTTGTTGCTTGAGCAAGCTCTCACGTGACAGAGGGACGAAATGATGGAGAATTTTTCCCACATCCTTCAATGCCTACTGATAGAAACAGACGCATATTCATCAAACAACCACTTTGGAGGCACCTCTCCTTTTAAGGTACAGGTTAATTTTGATATTCTCGTATTTGAAAGTCAGATAGATGTGGATGCCCTAGACAAATGGTTAAATCTATTAGATAGTTATTTCTCTGTTCACCATTTTTTCCAATAGGGAAAAGATCACCTTTGCACTCTGTTGACAGGCGAAATTGACCGCTCGTCAACTGGAGGGGTGGATCTGGTCCGGGGTTGTCTAAATAACCCAAGCCATTTGGATTAATCCACTCCGACGGGTTTAGCGGCTCCGTTAGCCGATCTAAGTCCTAGGAAAACGAAAGAAAAACTAATCTAAGTGAAAAATAGCTACTGCAAACTATGTACAAATCTAAAATATATATATATACAGTTTACTAACTAATATTATAAAACAATAATTCTACTTATTAAATGTTTAGCTATCAATACAATTAAATCTCAATTATATATGTACAGTATTTACAAGATGCAAATTTTGATCGAAATCTGCAAAATCATCTGTGAATTGTCTTATAACAGCGAAGCTATTATTTTTGGATTTTTATAACTTTTATGAAAAAGAAATGAAAGAACAGTTATCTAACTAAGCAAAGAAGATAATAATTTGTACTATATATCTATCTAAACTACAGAGAATTCTTGAATTAATTTACTATTAAATTGCAAATAACAAACTGACCTGAAGTAGTGCTTCCTATTTGTCCTGTGCACAATACTCGATTTAGCTGTTTGATGGGGGAAACTCGCACCAGATTTTGCAAAAAGCTTCTCGTAAACAAGAAGCAGTGATGCTCTTGAATACGAATGACAGAACAAACAAGAGATATAGCAACAATAATTTTATAGTTTACAGATCATCACATTTAGATAAATCCCAGTGCGAAGATTTGTACATAATTGTTCATTTAACAAAGAAGATAATATTTCTATTCATTAAATTAAAATAGGGTAATTGTTGTAAGTAAAATGAGATACATCAAATATGGACAAAGCTTAATTCATATCGCATCAACCTGTAACAAATCTTGATATCTAAAGTAGTCAATAATTTGATTACAAATTAAAATGCACAGAAACTTGAACAAAAGTAAGATAAATTGAAGCTAAAGYCGTACAACAAATCCACTTCTATTCGAGTCTGTATAATCATCAGCCCATAGTCTCTGTTCTCCCAACAGTGATGGCTTGTTTACAAAAAATAATAAGTATATAAAGGCCACAGGATAAAACATTCCTTGTTGAAATTATCAAAAACTGTTTGCAAAAAATATGGGAACAATCTCCCAGATTTCTATTTCCACCTAAGACTAACAACCTAATCCAAAATTGTGTAAAGAAACAGCATATTCAAAGATGCCACAGCAGATCCAATTCCCATTGAAATTCGTGTGTACCTGTAGATGGACAAAAATAAACAATTTTAGATAGTGTTTAATTGCAAAATCAACAAAAATTCAAATTTTATGACTAGCTACAGAATCTCACGATTCTGTAGCTAGTCATATTTACAAACAAAATCGTATTAAATTAATTCAATCAAAACAGAACTATATTCGATTTATCAAACAAATCTTTTATACTAATTCAAAGCAAACACAATCGTTTATGCTAATTCAAAACAAACCAAATCATTCTAAAATCATTGTTGAAATATCATACCTTGGTTGTAGGGATACGATTCAGTCAGGCTAACTTTGAATTAACAATGGCAGTGGCTGCCTCAACATTTTTGAACATGACAGAGCCTGTGGTCTTTTTCCTCTTATCGTTAGCTTGCGGTCTATCATTTTCCTTGGTTAACACAGTCACCCGGTCCTCCAAGGACTTAATTCGGGATTGCAACAGAGGGACATCTGTATAGTATTGTTCGAGCCATGAGTTGCATTCATTGCACTATGGTTGATCGGGCCGTGTCATTACAGGTGAGGAATATTTTAAATTTCCAGGGGTTCCACTGTCAAAATTGATCCCGGGGAAGTTGGGGTCATCCTTAAGGCACGGTGGGAGGTTGGATACGTAGTCATAGGGCTTGACAGAACACAGACCGTGTGAGTATGGGTACTCCTCGGTCAAAAATCGCTCGATTTCAAAATCCAAGTCTTCACTCAAAACAATAGGTTTATGATCCGTGTTTTGTTTAGGTTTATTACGAGCACACCTAGATACCCAGCGTGCAGCCTTCTTACCCTTTCTATTGACATCGGTATTACCCTTGCCCTTTTTTCTTGCAGGCCTCTTACTAGGCTTAACACTGTCTTTTAGGCATGAGTCAGGCAGGGTGTCGGGTAGGTCAAGGGTTCAACAGCGGGTAGGAGGGTAGGAGGGGGCACGAAAGACCCGACAAGGGTCTTGGTGACCACAGTTTTGTCCACTTGACCAAATTTAGGAGTGGAAAAGCCATTCCTCAACAAGAAAGCTGGCCAATAGTCCCCACTCAACCTCAGATGATGGACTATGACAATTTTAATCAAACAGTGGTGGAAGAGGCTGGAGTCGGCCTTCTCCCTCTTAAATCTTTTAGCTATTTTATACAGACTGCGAAGGAGGTAATGAGGCATATTCAAAGGGAAATCTATGAAATTCATAAGCAGTCGGAGATGGTAAAGAAAAACTAAACCGTATCTACCCTCGCATGTAATGAATTTCTTGATAATGGCCAATAAATCATGCCACCTAGACATAAGGGTTGTGATAGGCATACCTTTGTCACAACTGATAATTTTCCTCGAGGTAAACAGGAGCAGCCATGGCACTTCATCCACCTTTGAATTCTTAAACCATCTCTGCCCCTTGGTTGGCAGACTAGTGGCTGAGCTGAGGAATTCTTCGTTCAATTCGAGTTGGATGTCCCCAACTTTGGCCCTACATCCATCGAATGTGAGGGAAAACTGTTGAGCGACTGCGAGGTTGAAACCCTCAAATTTTTGAATTAAAACTAACCATCCATTACTCTCCAGGTCCTCACGAGCGTTATCAAATAACAACAACGTTTAGACGCCATTTGGTTCTATGCGCACTACAGGAGCCATAGGAGAGAGCACACAGTCAACAGGATAATCGGTGAAGGGGTTTGACAGGGTAGACACAGGACCAATTGCCCGCAGGTTTTTCCAAAACAAGCAGAGGTAGCCCGGAGTGCAAGGCAGACGTTAATGCTTATGCGTGCAAGGGTGGTGGAGTGAATTGAAACCATGCAAAACATTCATGTTGGCATGTACAATCGACGAAGCCTAGGTAATAGTTTCAAATCACTTTTGGTGTGTGTCAAAACAATATAAACAACATGCCAAACGAATAACCATTGAAAACCATGACAAGTCGATCCGAATGTTTGAACAAACAATAACATTTGTATGATTTAAAACAAAACAACATGTCGAATATTGCACCAAAGATTTAATCATAAAATTAATGCGTTCTATGAGACCATTGCACCAAGGATTTAATCAAAGACACCAAAAGTCATATCACCATTGCATCAAGGATTCAATCAAAGACACCAAAATATCATTGCATCATGAACTTATAAAATGAAACCATATTAACAAAAGTCAAGTGCAAAGTGAGTAAAGGTTTGGTGTTTTGATAAATGTATGATCAGTAGTGAGTTGGAGGTAAAAGAATTATGACCATATAAACAAAAGGATTTATAACAATTCAAAAGACCATTTTAACGCTATCAACATGACTTCCAACTCAAGGTTTTCATGCTTGCAGTCGTGAAAAATGAAAACGAAAGGCAGGTGTGTGAAAGCGAAAGATAACAGTGTCGTTTCGTTTAAGGAATTGCAACGAGTATTGAGGGTTCAAAACCCTTGTGTAGGCAGCTTGTAAGGAAAAGATAAAATTGCAAAATGGCTGCCAACACACTTCTTAAATCTCTCCCTCATGTCAAACATTGTTGGGAAACTTACTGAGATCAAAGTTCCACAGAGGAGTCTGGAATATATGGGGCCGAGCCCACTTGGGGATTTTTTGTGGATGCGGTAAAGGAACAGTATTACCCTACTGGCAACTATGAGGACCAGTACATGAGATGGACCACACTGCGGCAAGAGAGGGGCCAAGAATTTATGGATTTCACCAATACTTTCCATACCTTGCACACTAATCTGGGTATCAAATATTCTGAATGACATTTGGTTCTGAAATACCGTGGGGATCTACACAGATACATCCAAACTGAAATGGATTTTCTAGATATCTCATCACTTGGTGCTGCTTATCAATATGCTATTAAAATTGAGCAGAAATTTAAGCACCAGAACAAACAAGAGTTCGGGTCTGCAAATCCACAACAACCAAAGTATGACAAAGATGGCCCTAACAAACAGTCTCATGAAAACAAGTCCAAGCCACAGGAAAAGAAGGGTCATGGGAAGACAAAGAAGGACACCGGAAAATGGCATGATTTCCACAAAATCCCCTGGAACAACACCGATGAATGTCGCTCAAAACACTCATTGGTGGCTGAGATCAAAGACAAGGAGCCGAACCCTAATTCAGAATATGATTATGAAAATACAGGTAAAAGACAGATCATCAACACAGACCCCACTACTATTGTCGCGACCGCAACAATTCAACGAGAAGAACTAATAGATCCATAAGAGGGGGAACGCCTTTTTCATTCACAGATGTGGGTGAAGGGGACCCCACTACATTTTATTGTTGATAGTGGAATCCAGAAGAACCTCATCTCAGTAGAGGTCGTGAAACAATTGCGATTGTCGACAACACCACACCCGCATCCGTACAACATCGGGTGGCTTCGCCAAGGACGAGATCTTTGTGTCAGCCAACAGTGTCGATTGTCATACGACATCCAACCCTTCAAGGATGAGGTATAATGTGATGTTTCCCTACTGGATGTCTATGATGTTCTCTTGGGCCAACCATATATTTGGAGACGCCATGTTGTTTATGAGTCTCGACCCCGCAGTGTCATTATTTCACTGGGGGGTCATCTTTACAAAATACCAGAGGTATTTTTTACTATTGTTCTACCTAAACAGTGCCGCAAGGTAGTATCTCATACTGCAAAATTTAGCTTCTTCACAATCTGTTCAAAATGGGAACAAAATGACACTGCAACCACTACAGCCTCGCCCCAAGCACTTTCTATCNACCATTCTAGCGAGTCTTTCACTCTGTATTTTTACAGTCTCTGTACATTTCTTTCATTAATAGAAATCATGTATTACTGTATATCTGTGTTTATGGTTGTATCTCTGATACATTTTTGTTATATTATTGAATATATGTGATATCTTTGTGCATTTCTTTATTATATATCCGCTCTCATTTCGTGCCGAAAATAATCTGGATCAGTGGTATCAGAGCAAGCTACTCTTGATCATTTTTTCAGTGCATGTCCCCGACGAGGTTCGAGTATAGCAAGTTGGGTCTCGATCTTGTCTCTCTCGAAGACAATCGCTCTCCCACGCCCAAGAAACCCTCCATGGTGGAAGAAAAGAAAAATGATGGAGCAGACGATCCTATAAATTTGTTGCTTGAGCAAGCTCTCACGTGACAGAGGGACGAAATGATGGAGAATTTTTCCCACATCCTTCAATGCCTACTGATAGAAAAAAACGCATATTCATCAAACAACCACTTTGGAGGCACCTCTCCTTTTAAGGTATAGGTTAATTTTGATATTCTCGTATTTGAAGGTCAGATAGGTGTGGATGCCCTAGACAAATGGTTAAATCTATTAGATAGTTATTTCTCTATTCACCATTTTTTCCGATAGGGAAAAGATCACCTTTGCACTCTGTTGACGGGCGAAATTGACCGCTCGTCAACTGGAGGGGTGGATCCGGTCCGGGGTTGTCTAAATAACCCAAGCCATTTGGATTAATCCACTCCGACGGGTTTAGCAGCTCCGTTAGCCGATCTAAGTCCTAGGAAAACGAAAGAAAAACTAATCTAAGTGAAAAATAGCTATTGCAAACTATGTACAAATCTAAAATATATATATACAGTTTACTAACTAATATTATAAAACAATAATTCTACTTATTAAATGTTTAGCTATCAATACAATTAAATCTCAATTATATATGTACAGTATTTACAAGATGCAAATTTTGATCGAAATCTGCAAAATCATCTGTGAATTGTCTTATAACAGCGAAGCTATTATTTTTGGATTTTTATAACTTTTATGAAAAAGAAATTAAAGAACAACTATCTAACTAAGCAAAGAAGATAATAATTTGTACTATATATCTATCTAAACTACAGAGAATTCTTGAATTAATTGACTATTAAATTGCAAATAACAAACTGACCTAAAGTAGCGCTTCCTATTTGTCCTGTGCACAATACTCGATTTAGTTGTTTGATGGGGGAAACCTGCACCAGATTTTGCAAAAAGCTTCTCGTAAACAAGAAGCAGTGACGCTCTTGAATACGAATGACAGAACAAACAAGAGATATAGCAACAATAATTTTATAGTTTACAGATCATCACATTTAGATAAATCCCAGTGCGAAGATTTGTACATAACTGTTCATTTAACAAAGAAGATAATATTTCTATTCATTAAATTAAAATAGGGTAATTGTTGTAAGTAAAATGAGATACATCAAATATGGACAAAGCTTAATTCATATCGCATCAACCTGTAACAAATCTTGATATCTAAAGTAGTCAATAATTTGATTACAAATTAAAATGCACAGAAACTTGAACAAAAGTAAGATAA
>JZKD02S2007596.1:0-10750 GCA_000966675.3 Picea glauca | reverse complement strand
TGAGTAATCATTAATGAAATATGCATAATATACATACCCACTTAGTGAAGCTGTGGACATCGGTCCACACACATCTGAATACATGATGTCCAAAACTCCTTTGGCTCTACTATTGCTATTGGGAAAGGAGTGTTTCACGTTCTTTCCTTGTGCACAAACTTTGCACATACCATCTAGTTCTGCTTGGATTTTTGGTAGACCTGTCAACATCTTGCTCACAACTGGAAGGGATTTGTAGTGTAGGTGAGCAAATCTCCTATGCCATAGTTCACAAGGATTCAAAATATCATGAACCAATGCGGCGTTTGAATGTCCTTTTAATTTGTAGAGTCCTCTATCTTCAACTCCAATCACTACTGCATCATCAAAGGTCTTCCCTCTAGGCCATATAAGAACTTGACCATCAACAAATGCTACTTTGAATCCTTTCTTATCCAATGATAAAATTCAGAGAAGATTCTTCTTTAATCTTGAAACATAGAGAACTTCCTTCATTTTCATTGGCTTGCCTAGGTCTAACTTGTAGGAGGCTTCTGTAACTCCTTTGATTGGATACTGATAGTCATCACCCAATTTCACCTTGTGAGGTGAATCTTTATGAACAAGGTTAGATAAGAAGTTTTCATAACTTGTCATGTGCTTGGAAGCACCACTGTCTATCAACCAAGTGTCTCTTCCAGGAGTAAAAATACCTATGTGGGTTGAGATAAGGACATAATCCTCATCAATTGATTCATCTTGCTTTGCAACCTTATTGGGAGGCTCATCATCTTCAGTTGTGTGAGCTTGATGCCTCTTACCTCCTTTTTTTTTTCTTTTTTTTCATAATGAGGGGACAATCCCTAATAAAGTGTCCCAATTCTTGACAACAATAACATCTAATGTTCGAGTTGTCTCTTCGACCCTTCTTAAACTTCTTAGGCGAAGAATGCTCCTTCTTGCTCTTTCCTTTCCTGGTGTGGGCGGCTAGGGCTTGATCTTCATCTTCCATCTTTTCATCTCTTCCTGTCATCCAAGCTTCTTTCTGGTTGCAATATTCTCAAAGCATACTGAACTTGGGAAGATTTTTCCATGAGAAAATCCATTGGATGAATGCATCCCATGACCTTGGGATGCCATTCAAGGTGGTCATCACCATCACTTCTCCTTCTACTGAGTCACCAATGGCTTCGATCAACTTTTTGATTTGATTCACTCTTGAGAAGTAGGAGTGAATGGATTCTGAGTTGTGCATCTTCACATTCTTTAACTATGTTCTCAGAGTCATTCTTCGGTTAATGTTGCTTCCTTCAAACAGACAAGTTAAGGTGTCCATAATTTTCTTTGGAGAAGATAATGACAATACATGATGGATAAGGTGGTCGTTGATGGAGTCTACAATAATCCTTTTTGCTTTTACCATGTCCTTCTTATAATGCCTTAGCTTCATTTCCTTCAAGTTCTTGAACATCTTCTTTGATGAATGTATCCATATCATGTTCTTGAAGAAGGAGGGTTATTCTGTACCTCCAGTCTATGAAGTTATCATCTCCATCTAACTTTTCATCAATATTCATTCCGGTAGTCATCCTGCCCGGGACCACATAAAAATATGACCAGAAATGAAAATTACCAGAAGAGAGATATGAACTTACCAACAAGTGCGCTCTGCTAGGATTAGCTGCTCGGCGGTATTTCTTTGTTAAAATTCTCCCCAGAAACTGAAAAACGTCAACCTTAGGGTTTGGGTGAAACCCTATGTGCAGGAGCTGCAAACTGGAAAACAGGTTCACTGGAAAAGTGTGCTAGGCTAGGGAGAACCTCTTGATGGTCTTGGTTTGTTCGAAAACTATCTCTACACTAAAAACCAACTCCTTTTTAGGCTTCTAGATATGCAAATGGCTTCTATTCATGCCTGCTTTGATACCATGTTATAATTTTATTTTTCTAGTTACACAATTACAACATTTAATCCAATAATAACTGCAATAGGATCACTGGAAGGTAGACAATCACAAATACAATAAAACACAAAATTTATCCTGGAAAACCCTCATGGGGGAGAAAACCCAACAACCAAAATCCTTATTATAGATTCTTTCAACCAATACATTAATGTGTTATAGCTCTCCAAGAAGGACCAAGAACAAAACACCAAAAGAACCAGTCTCCAAGACTTGTGTGCTAGACCTCCTTATGCACTCCAAACAACACAAGAGAAGTGTGTGTGTGTGTGTGTGTGTGTGAGAGAGAGTATATAAATGAGAGGAACCTATCCTCTATTTATACAAAAAAGTGTCTCTTGAAGAGACATGACTCTTGACCTAACTAACCTATAAAAACAGGGCCGACTAGCCACAATGAGGCTTTTTACAATTACAAGTAAAATACCAATAAAATAATAATTTTTGTTGAGCTGACTTATATAATATAATTAAAATGACCTTTTAAAGGTTTGACCAATAGAAATATACAAGAATATATTCCAAAGTTACACCAAAAATATTAACAATAGGAAGGGGTTGATCCCGATGCTATGACATCCATGTTGGATTATATTCAAGTGGTGATCGCTCCAATCAAGGAATTTAAGATTTTAAAAGAAATTTGGGATTTAGCGCCTAACAAATCCTCTACCATTTCTACAGAGCATGTTGGAGTCTTATCAAAACATATTTAAAGAGAATGTTGCAATATGTCCAAAAGTCATGCAAACTCAGGGGAAACTCAAATTCCTCACTTTTAGCTCTTATCTTGAAAGAGCTTAACCCATCCTTTTTCTCCAGGTTCCAACCAATCTCTTTATGTAACTCCGTTTATAATATCATGACAAAGATATTGGAAAATGGGTTGAAAATGAATCTATCTAAGGTTATCTTTGATAATCAAGGTGGATTTATGCAAAAGTGGTAGATAGTGGACAACATCATCACGGTGCAAGAATTTTTCCAGTTAAATGAGGAGAAAAAAGACAAGGGAATGAAAACCAAGATAGATACAACCAATACATTTGATAGAGTAGGATATTCCTTATTTGATGTTTTATTTAAATTTGGTTTTTTTCCTTCTTTCATCATATTGGCATCATAATGTATTAACACACCTTGGATTTCCCCCTTGGTAAATGGGAGGCCTGCCACTTTCTTTAGAGGAAGTCGTGGTTTGAGGTTAGGTTACATATCACCATGGAAAAATCTTTAAGCCAAAATATGGAAGTTGAAAGGATCTCTAGAAACCTTCCAGGAATCAAAATAGTCAGGGGGGTTTCAAGCTTCAATCACTCCCAATTTGTTGATGACACTCTTCTATTGGGAGGAGCATCCACCATCATCACTAAGAGATTTAAATAGGTTTTGAATCTTTTTATCAATGCCTTGGGAGGTAAGGTAAACAATATTAAAAGTCAAGTCTTTGGATGAATTATAAATTCTCACCTGCTCCATACTATTTCTAGAATTTTGTAGTTTCCATGCCAAGAATCATTAATTTCATTCAAATATTTTGGAATTCCCACATCATTAAGTAATCGAATGGTGCATTCATGGAAAAATATCATTGGTAAAATCAAGTCTAAGTTTCATCAATGGGGATTTCAGTGGTTGAATCCAGTAGGCCAAGTGGTCCTAACAAACTCAATTCTTATAGCTCCATCAATATTTCAATGCTCAACTATGGCAGATCCAACAATAATAATGCGCCAAATCACTCAAGAAATGATCCAGATTATTTTTGGCACGAAATGTGAGCGGAGATATAATAAAAAAATGCACAGAGATATCGCAAATATTCAATAATATAACATAAATGTATCAGAGATGCAACCATAAACACATATATATAGTAATACACGATTTCTGTTAATGAAATAAATGTACAGAGACTGTAAAAATATAGAGTGAAAGACTCGCTAGAATGGTGGCATCTTATCTCTAAGAAGAGATGTGATGGCTACTCACATTCGCAAGAAGATGATTACAATGAAGGCCTTTTTACAATAAAAATGAATGCCCAAAACCCTAGACATCTAAAAACCTAACCCTAGGAAATGAAGCACCAAAAGTCACGTGGGCCCTGTTTGGGTAAGTTAGTACATCAACTTCCCGGGGCCGTAACTATTAGATACGATCTCCATTTTAGGCGCATGATAGCCCGTTGGAAAGGTATCACACTTGTTGGAAAGGTATCATCGGGGAGATTCATTTTGGAGGCAATATCGAAGGAACTTCGATATTGCTCCCCATTTTCCCAAAAACATTGTTCAGGGCCTCAAAATGGCCCCAAAAGTTAAAAACTGCTAAAATAGTAAATTACCAAAATTGCTAGAAAAGTGTTTTGAGCCACTTGGAAAAAGTCGGTGGCCACCGATATCCACCTAGATCAATCCTCCCTCCTTAGGAAGCAATGGTCACCATTGCGTTGAGTGCCCAAGGGAGAGGAAAAAATGTTTGCTGAATCTGAATCTTTAAGAGTTGGTTGCCTTGCTGGAGACGTCGCGCTACTCAGTTTGTGGAAGTCTGTCATGAACCTGTTGAGGTTGAGGCTGTTCAAAAAGTCGAGCTACAGGAGAGGATGATGTGCAAAACGAATCTTTGCGCTTTGCTGCAACCTTGTCGACCTGCTTCTGTTGGATAGAAGGTGCTTGGGGCGAGGTTGTAGTGGTTGCAGTGTTCTTTTGTTCCCCTTTTGAACTGATTGTGAAGAAGCTGAATTTTGCAGTATGAGATACTACCTTGTAGCATTGTTTAGGTGGAATAATAGTCGGAACTACCTCTGGTATTCTGTAGAGATGACCCCCTAGACGAACAATGACACTGCGGGGTCGAGACTCATAAACAACATGGTATCCCCACATATATGGTTGGCTGAAGAGAACATCACAGACATCTAGTGGGGCAACATCACATAATACCTCATCCTTGAAGGGTTGGATGTCGTATGACAATCGACACTGCTAGCTGACATGAAGATATCATCCTTGGCGAAGCCAACCGATGTTGTATGGCTGCGGGTGTGGTGTTGTCGACAATCCCAACTATTTGACGACCTCTACTGAGATGAGGTTCTTCTGGCATTCGCTATCAACAATAAAAATGCACTGAGGTCCCCTTCACCCACATCTGTGAATTAGAAAGGCGTTCCCCCTCTTTTGAATTTGTTGGTTCTTCTGGTTGAATTGTTGCGGTCGCGACAATAGCAGTAGGGTTTGCGTCAATGATTTGTCTTTTACCAGTATTTTCAGAATCAGGGTTCGACTCCTTGTCTTTGATCTCGGCCACCAATGATTTTTTTGAGCGACATTCATCGGTGTTGTGCCAGGGGATTTTATGGAAATCGCACCATTTTTCGGTGTCCTTCTTTTTCTTCTTGTGACCCTTCTTTTCCCATCGCCTAGACTGGTTTTCGGGAGACTGTTTGTTAGGGTCGTCTTTTTCATACTTTCGTTGTTGTCAATTTGCAGACCCAAACTCCCGTTTGTTCTGGTACTTAAATTTTTGCTCGATTTTAACAACATATCGATAAGTAGCACCGAGTGATGAGATATCGAGAATATCCATTTTAGTTTGGATGTATCTCTGTAGAGACCCATAGTATTTCAGAACCAAATGTCGTTCGGAATCTTTGATACCCAGCTTGGTGCTCAAGGTATGGAAGGTATTGGTGAACTCTAAAATTACTTAGCCCCTCTCTTGCTGTAGTGTGGTCCATATCATGTACTGGTCCTCATAGTTGCCAATAGGGTAATACTGTTCCTTTATCGCATCCACAAAAAAATCCCAAGTGGGCTCGACCCTATATATTCCAGACTCCTCTGTGGAACTTTTCTCCTAGTAAGTTTCCCACCAATGTTTGACATGGGAGAGAGCTTTAAGGAGTGCGAAGGTGATATTTTCCCTGTCGGAAAAATGGTGAACAGAGAAATAACCGTCTAATAGATTTAACCTTTTGTCTAGGGTATCCACATCTATCTGACCTTCAAATACGAGAATATAAAAATTAACTTGTACCTTGAAAGGAGAGGTGCTTCTAAAGTGGTTGCTTGTTGAAGATGCGCCTGTTGCTATCGACAAGCATTGAAGGATGTGGGAAAAAGTCTCCATCATTTCGTCCCTCTGTCGCGTGAGAGCTTGCTCAAGCAACAGATTTATAAGATCGTCTGCTCCGTCATTTTTATTTTCTTCCACCATGGAGTGTTTATTGGGCATGCGAGAGCGATTTTCTTTGAGAGAGACAAGATCGAGACCCAACTTGCTATACTCGGACCTCGTCGGGGACATGCACTAAAAAATGATCAAGAGCAGCCTGCTCTAATACCACTGATCCAGATTATTTTCAACACAAAATGAAAGCGTAGATATAATAAAGAAATCAACAGAGATATCACAGATATTCAATAATATAACATAAATGTATCAGAGATGCAACCATAAACACAACTATACAATAATACACGATTTCTATTAATGAAAGAAATGTACAGAGATTGTAAAAATACAGAGTGAAAGACTCGCTAGAATGGTGGCAACTTATCTCTGAGAAGAGATGCGATGGCTACTCACATTCGTAAGAAGATGATTACAATGAGGCTCTGAAGGCCTTTTTACAACAAACATGAATGCCTAAAACCCTAGACATCCAAAAACCTAACCCTAGGAGATGAAGCGCCAAAAGTCACGTGGGCCCCGTTTGGGTAAGTTAGTACATCAACTTCCCGGGGTCGTAACGTTTGCATACGATCTTGATTTTAGGCGCATGATAGCCCGATGAAAATGTATCGTCGAAGAGATTCATTTTGGAGACAATATCGAAGGAACTTCTATATTGCTCTCCATTTTCCCAAAAACTTCATTTAGGGCCTCAAAATGGCCACGGAAGTTAAAAACGACTAAAAATAGTAAATTACCAAAATTGTCAGAAAATTGTTTTGAGCCAGCTGGAAAAGGTGGGTGGCCACCGATATCCACCTAGATCAATCCTCCCTCCTTAGGAAGAAATGGTATCCATTGCGTTGAGTCCCTGGAGGAGAGGAAAAAACATTTGCTGAATCTGAATCTTGGTGAACTGCTTGCCTTGTTGGAGACATCACACTGGTCAGTTTGTGGAAGTCTATCACGAACCTGTTGAGGCTGAGGCTGTTCAACAAGTCAAGCTATACGAGAGGATGGTGTGCATAAGGAATCTTTGCGCTTTGCTGCAACCTTGTCGACCTTCTTCTGTTTGATAGAAAGTGCTTGGGGCGAGGCTGTAGTGGTTGCAGTGTCATTTTGTTCCCATTTTGAACAGATTGTGAAGAAGCTAAATTTTGCAGTATGAGATACTACCTTGCGGCACTGTTTAGGTAGAACAATAGTAAAAAATACCTCTGGTATTTTGTAAAGATGACCCCCCAGTGAAATAATGACACTGCGGGGTCGAGACTCATAAACAACATGGCGTCTCCAAATATATGGTTGGCCCAAGAGAACATCATAGACATCCAGTAGGGAAACATCACATTATACCTCATCCTTGAAGGGTTGGATGTCGTATGACAATCGACACTGTTGGCTGACACAAAGATCTCGTCCTTGGCGAAGCCACCCGATGTTGTACGGATGCGGGTGTGGTGTTGTCGACAATCGCAATTGTTTCACGACCTCTACTGAGATGAGGTTCTTCTGGATTCCACTATCAACAATAAAATGTAGTGGGGTCCCCTTCACCCACATCTGTGAATGAAAAAGGCGTTCCCCCTCTTATGGATCTATTAGTTCTTCTCGTTGAATTGTTGCGGTCGCGACAATAGTAGTGGGGTCTGTGTTGATGATCTGTCTTTTACCTGTATTTTCATAATCATATTCTGAATTAGGGTTCGGCTCCTTGTCTTTGATCTCAGCCACCAATGAGTGTTTTGAGCGACATTCATCGGTGTTGTTCCAGGGGATTTTGTGGAAATCATGCCATTTTCCGGTGTCCTTCTTTGTCTTCCCATGACCCTTCTTTTCCTGTGGCTTGGACTTGTTTTCATGAGACTGTTTGTTAGGGCCATCTTTGTCATACTTTGGTTGTTGTGGATTTGCAGACCCGAACTCTTGTTTGTTCTGGTGCTTAAATTTCTGCTCAATTTTAATAGCATATTGATAAGCAGCACCAAGTGATGAGATATCTAGAAAATCCATTTCAGTTTGGATGTATCTGTGTAGATCCCCACGGTATTTCAGAACCAAATGTCATTCAGAATATTTGATACCCAGATTAGTGTGCAAGGTATGGAAAGTATTGGTGAAATCCATAAATTCTTGGCCCCTCTCTTGCCGCAGTGTGGTCCATCTCATGTACTGGTCCTCATAGTTGCCAGTAGGGTAATACTGTTCCTTTACCGCATCCACAAAAAATCCCCAAGTGGGCTCGGCCCCATATATTCCAGACTCCTCTGTGGAACTTTGATCTCAGTAAGTTTCCCAACAATGTTTGACATGAGGGAGAGATTTAAGAAGTGTGTTGGCAGCCATTTTGCAATTTTATCTTTTCCTTACAAGCTGCCTACACAAGGGTTTTGAACCCTCAATACTCGTTGCAATTCCTTAAACGAAACGACACTGTTATCTTTCGCTTTCACACACCTGCCTTTCGTTTTCATTTTTCACGACTGCAAGCATGAAAACCTTGAGTTGGAAGTCATGTTGATAGCGTTAAAATGGTCTTTTGAATTGTTATAAATCCTTTTGTTTATATGGTCATAATTCTTTTACCTCCAACTCACTACTGATCATACATTTATCAAAACACCAAACCTTTACTCACTTTGCACTTGACTTTTGTTAATATGGTTTCATTTTATAAGTTCATGATGCAATGATATTTTGGTGTCTTTGATTGAATCCTTGATGCAATGGTGATATGACTTTTGGTGTCTTTGATTAAATCCTTGGTGCAATGGTCTCATAGAACGCATTAATTTTATGATTAAATCTTTGGTGCAATATTCGACATGTTGTTTTGTTTTAAATCATACAAATGTTATTGTTTGTTCAAACATTCGGATCGACTTGTCATGGTTTTCAATGGTTATTCGTTTGGCATGTTGTTTATATTGTTTTGACACACACCAAAAGTGATTTGAAACTATTACCTAGGCTTCGTCGATTGTACATGCCAACATGAATGTTTTGCATGGTTTCAATTCACTCCACCACCCTTGCACGCATAAGCATTAACGTCTGCCTTGCACTCCGGGCTACCTCTGCTTGTTTTGGAAAAACCTGCGGGCAATTGGTCCTGTGTCTACCCTGTCAAACCCCTTCACCGATTATCCTGTTGACTGTGTGCTCTCTCCTATGGCTCCTGTAGTGCGCATAGAACCAAATGGCGTCTAAACGTTGTTGTTATTTGATAACGCTCGTGAGGACCTGGAGAGTAATGGATGGTTAGTTTTAATTCAAAAATTTGAGGGTTTCAACCTCGCAGTCGCTCAACAGTTTTCCCTCACATTCGATGGATGTAGGGCCAAAGTTGGGGACATCCAACTCGAATTGAACGAAGAATTCCTCAGCTCAGCCACTAGTCTGCCAACCAAGGGGCAGAGATGGTTTAAGAATTCAAAGGTGGATGAAGTGCCATGGCTGCTCCTGTTTACCTCGAGGAAAATTATCAGTTGTGACAAAGGTATGCCTATCACAACCCTTATGTCTAGGTGGCATGATTTATTGGCCATTATCAAGAAATTCATTACATGCGAGGGTAGATACGGTTTAGTTTTTCTTTACCATCTCCGACTGCTTATGAATTTCATAGATTTCCCTTTGAATATGCCTCATTACCTCCTTCGCAGTCTGTATAAAATAGCTAAAAGATTTAAGAGGGAGAAGGCCGACTCCAGCCTCTTCCACCACTGTTTGATTAAAATTGTCATAGTCCATCATCTGAGGTTGAGTGGGGACTATTGGCCAGCTTTCTTGTTGAGGAATGGCTTTTCCACTCCTAAATTTGGTCAAGTGGACAAAACTGTGGTCACCAAGACCCTTGTCGGGTCTTTCGTGCCCCCTCCTACCCTCCTACCCGCTGTTGAACCCTTGACCTACCCGACACCCTGCCTGACTCATGCCTAAAAGACAGTGTTAAGCCTAGTAAGAGGCCTGCAAGAAAAAAGGGCAAGGGTAATACCGATGTCAATAGAAAGGGTAAGAAGGCTGCACGCTGGGTATCTAGGTGTGCTCGTAATAAACCTAAACAAAACACGGATCATAAACCTATTGTTTTGAGTGAAGACTTGGATTTTGAAATCGAGCGATTTTTGACCGAGGAGTACCCATACTCACACGGTCTGTGTTCTGTCAAGCCCTATGACTACGTATCCAACCTCCCACCGTGCCTTAAGGATGACCCCAACTTCCCCGGGATCAATTTTGACAGTGGAACCCCTGGAAATTTAAAATATTCCTCACCTGTAATGACACGGCCCGATCAACCATAGTGCAATGAATGCAACTCATGGCTCGAACAATACTATACAGATGTCCCTCTGTTGCAATCCCGAATTAAGTCCTTGGAGGACCGGGTGACTGTGTTAACCAAGGAAAATGATAGACCGCAAGCTAACGATAAGAGGAAAAAGACCACAGGCTCTGTCATGTTCAAAAATGTTGAGGCAGCCACTGCCATTGTTAATTCAAAGTTAGCCTGACTGAATCGTATCCCTACAACCAAGGTATGATATTTCAACAATGATTTTAGAATGATTTGGTTTGTTTTGAATTAGCATAAACGATTGTGTTTGCTTTGAATTAGTATAAAA
>JZKD02S2007585.1:38947-58923 GCA_000966675.3 Picea glauca | reverse complement strand
TTTTGGGAAAAAGAGCCCCACACTCATTCACCCCCCCTCTAAGTGTGGTAGGTGTGTCCAACAATGCCCATGTTCGTGACAGTGGAAACACTTCACTTTGGACATATCCAACTTCTTGCCTTTAGACTCATATTTTGAATGGAATTTATTTCCCTTCCCTTTCCTTTCCTTGGTAGCCAAAGAACAATCCTCTTCATCATCATGTTTTGATGAAGAACCATCTCTGGTGTTCCACCTGAACTCCTCCTGCACTAGATCTGACCATAGTTGTTCCCAATCTGGAAATTTTTCCCTTCCATTGACAGAGTCTTGATAACTGTGCCAACTCTTGGGAATTCCTAGGAGAGCCAAGCTCACCAAATCATCATCAGCGACTATTATTCCCACACTCCCCAACTTATCTCAACATTGGACAAACTTCGTGAGATATTTTGGAATGGAGTTTCCCTTCTCCATCTTGATCTTCCTGAGTTTATATTTGAGTGCCAATTTCCTATGGTCGTTGTTGTTTTGGAATAGATCCGTCAAATTATTCCACATTGCATATGGTGTGACTTTCCCATGGAGGCTTGAGACAATGTGGTCTTGTACTCCCTCCAACAAGATCCTCCTTGCCTTTGCCACTTTCTTTTTCCATGCATCAATATTTCCATCATCTACAGGATCTGGCTTAGGAACATCTTTGTCAATGAATTCCTTCAAGCCATTGTCTTCGAGTACTGCCTCCATCCCTTCCTTCCAAGAAATATAGTCTGAGCTTCCCTCGAGTGCATACTCTAACCTCAAGCCATTGAAATCCATTTCAATCTTGAATTAGTTGTAGCACCAATAAAGTCTTTCTACAAATTTGAATTCTATCGAGTCACAAACTCAGCTTCTGCAATCTTCTGCGCTCTGATACCATGTATAAATTTTAATACAA
The DNA here is from genome assembly GCA_000966675.3 of Picea glauca. Classification (NCBI taxonomy): domain Eukaryota; kingdom Viridiplantae; phylum Streptophyta; class Pinopsida; order Pinales; family Pinaceae; genus Picea; species Picea glauca. The sequence continues at coordinate 58,001 of JZKD02S2007585.1, read as the reverse complement.
ATTATGTATTGCATGGATTCTCCTGATCTAACAATTATATTCCACTGTTAAATATAGAATCATTTCTACTAAAATTCTTTCGGAATTTAAAACATGATCGCCAATTGCAATATCAAGAAGAGAGATCAATCACACATAACACATATGTTTTACCGGGAAAGCATAAAGCTAAAAACCCCACTATCATATATTATGTATATATCATGGATCATGAAACAATATCATACAAAACTCTAATTCAAGAGATCTCAATACAATATAAAATCGTCTCACACTGTCATACAAAAATCAACAAATACATGTGCCAATTCTCTGCCTCCAGACAACCTACCTCCTCTGCGCAATCCCTACTAATGGAAAACCCTGCAAATGAATTTGAATTCCTCTTGCCTAGGCTGCGCATTTCTCATGGGAACATCCACTGTGTGTGTGATTTCATGAGTGCACTTCACTCAAATCACAACTGATAACCAAACTGTCCCTTTCACCTGTTATCTCAACTGGGTCTCCACTAGATTTGACATGCATGTAGTTAAAAATGGTAAGTCTTCAGTTGCATGTGAGTTCACAGATTGTGAATTAATTAATAATTAATTCACTGAACTCTCACTAGTGTAAGTTTAGTTACAACTAGTACAGTTGAGCTTAACTCACTTAACTGAGTTAAACTACTTCACAACTCACATAACTACATGTATAACTCTATTACAACTTCAAGTCACTTTGTTACAACTAATTCGACTTCCATGTCCCACCATTCAACCTTTGAACTCAAATTTCCTATAGCTAACTAATTTTCCATTTCCGTTAATTATTTCAAGTAATTATGAGATAATAGATTAATATTTATTGTCCAATTTATTTAAGGGAAAAATAAATTAGACACACATTTCTTGTTGACTTTTCAACAGATGACAAGATTCCTAAGGGATTGAATCCTCTTGTGAGTTCGTTTTCATCGAGTGATGTAGGAAATAAAGAGAAACAAAAGAAGAGGAGTAAAAAAGGAAGGTGGTTGAAACCACCTCCTTGGACATTGGGGCACCTGAGTCTCTTAAGAATGTTAAAATAGGTGCTCAATGTTCTAATGAAGATAAAATGAAGTTTGCCAAGCTACTTGGTAAATTTCAAGATGTTTTTTCTTGGCCTTATGAGGATCTTTGTGGTTTTGATCCTGGTCTTATACAACATGCCATCCCCATTAAGGAAGGCATAAAACCAATTACGCAAAAACAAAGACCTATTAATTCTGCATTTAAAACAACTATTCAAAGGGAGTTGGAATATTTCTTGAAGGCTGGGATCATTTTGTGGGTCAAGTACCCTGAATGGGTTTCCAAATTGGTACCTTTTCTGAAGGCCATTGATCATATTAAAACCTGCATTATTTTTCTCACACTCAATCGGGATATCATGGAGAATACCTTCCCTCCCCCTAATCTATAAATTATTCTACAACAGGTTGCAAGGTCACAGATGATGCCCTTACTTGATAGTTTTTTTGGTTACAATAAAATCATGGGAAAAGGGGAAGATGCTCACAAAATCACTCTTATCGTAAATTTGGGTACCATGATTTATAATCGCATTCTTTCTAGCTTACCTGATGCAAGTACCACTTTTAAAATACCTATACAAACAACTCTTGATGAATTTATCAACATCCATATCTATCTTGATGATCTAATTGTATATGTTAAAGGGATAATAATTACCTCAGAGTTCCAAGTGTTATTTCTGGGTCCTTTCAAAATTGTTTTTGTCCTGGATACTAACTCTTATATTCTAAAGAATTTACAGGAGCAATTGTTTTCCTACAGCACTAACGGTTCTCACTTGAAACATTACGTGGGACCAACGTGAAAATTTCTAACTCTATTTGGATTTTCTGTATACTAGTAGTCTAGCTTTGCTTTCAATTTTTCATTATTTTCTTTTCTTCATTATAGTAGTTTGACTTCTTCTTTCTGTTTTAAAACATTTCCTACTGCTTTTATATTTCTGTCATTTTATTGTTGTTGTTTTATTTTTTGCAATTTTATTTCTATCATGATTTTGTTGCTTACCATCTTTTAGTTGATTTGGTCAAAAATAAGATGTTGGATCAATTTTTCCACAGTGTCACTCCTGCGAGATATTGTTGGTCAATAGTAATCAAGCTTACATAGCTATTACGATGTTTCCCCTGAAAAGAACACCTAAATTTGTTATTTGCTTCCACTGTTGTCTAAAAAAATTTTTGGGTTATCTCTCGCTTATGCTTTCCTTTTCTTCGTCCATTTGAGAATTTAAGGTAGTGAGTCCATAAATTTTATCCTTGAAGTTAAGAGCCTATCCTAGTTGAACAATTATGCACACAGTGGTAAAACCCCTCATACTTAACACTTTTCATGAGTTATTCCTGAATTCTCGATCATCTTTCCATTAAATCCACTCACTTCCCCTTGTTTCATAATCCTCCCGGCCTGCTATTCTTAGTTTGCGAAACCATGAGTTATGAGTTTTAAACTGTTGAAAACAAATTTTCCTGTGGAGTCGTCAGTTTGTTGACGATAAAAATTGCAACAAATATTTTTCCCGCAAAGTATTGCTAAAGCCTATTATTATAAGATAATGAGATATATAATACTAGTAGGGGGGACCCCCTTGTAGATTGGGAGATCAGATCTGGTCCTTATTTTATGTTGTGTTGTTGTTCAACACTTCTTACAGGGTTCTACATGATTGATGAAATCTTGGTTTTATTGGCGATGGATAATGCCTATTATGTGTTGTTTCTAATTGCTCTAAGATTTAAAATTCCATATTGTGAGAATGGATTATATCCATTGTTATCACATTTCTATTAGCACCATGATTCGTTACATGTAGCACTTGCACAAAACACATGTTAGTCATGACAAAAGATAAAACAAGTATGGAACAAATCCAATGGAAAATAGGTTTTCCTATACTATGTTATGCTACGATACATTATATGAAAATGAGTTTAAAAGGGATTGTTGTTAGCCCTAGCTAACAAAGTTAGTGGCTATATGATTTATTGAGTTATATGAAAACATGGTTGATATGTGTTATGGATAGTTGGAAATGGTTAAAGGTGATATGGGTGGCCCATTTGACAAGTGATGGATGTTAAGTTCAATGCATAGATTAATTAAGCGGATTAATGGAAGGTTGGATGGCGTGTACTAAGGAATTTAATGAATGGAGGAATGAGGCGATGTGCATTTACTGCACGTCACTCCATACCCCTTTCACTAACCGTCACCCTATATTGGCTATTGTTCAATTGTGTTTTGTTGTGGCTAAGCTCTACTTTTCAGGCAAGGGAAGAACTGCTCAACCAAGCTCGCATTTTTAAGGCTTTTGGTTACAGGTATGTCTTTTTCTCCATCCATGAACCCGCTCTGGTTATGAAATATATATTGGCTCGGTGATGTATGGGTCTGTGATTTTCTTAAAACTGGAAACTGTGTAAACTTGTGATATTTCTCTGGAATGGATGGCTTGTATGGTTTTCATTACAATGATGGTTGAAGTCACAGTTTCATTTATCATTATGAGTGTTAGAAGCCATGAAGGCTCTCTGTCTTTCTTATTGGTTTTGGTTGAAGGGTTTCATTCGGTCCAAATTGGTTGGTTGTCCCCACACTTTTCTTGTCACCATACCCAGTCATTTTGTTGATTATGGGGTCGCTGGATTTTTGTGTCACTGCGTATCATTTCACCTAGGTATGGGTTCGTTCATGCTACTGATGTTTGCGCAGTGGGTTATGATGGATATCATTCCAAGGGGATTTCTTAAGGATGATTGCTATTTATTGGCTTTGTTTTATCTCAACATTCTTTGAGTTGATTGGGGAAACCATGAGGGCTATACCCTGCATGTTCTCGGTGTTATTACAGAAAAAAAATGAAGCCTTTGCTCCTCTGTTCATAGTCTCTCCTATCTCGTGAAATGTCACCATGTCTATGAATTTATTGGTGGTATACACTCTGTGTCCACCACATGGTCTCGTAGGTTCTCACCCGTTGTTGGGGGTTGACTCCAATTCTCCTATGTGTCCACTGTATGGTCTCAGAGGTTCTCACCTACTATTGGGGGTCGACTCCAATTCCCATGTGTTGGTCCACATAGCAGACCCTTGATTACTCAAAGCCCGAATTTTGATAAATGGAGCCTGTTATATCCCATCGGGCATGTTGTTGATTGTTATGAGTTGTTGGTGTATCGTCGACAATGTTAGATTGTGGGATCATCTCTGTTGATTATGTTGACAATGGTTTTGGTTATTGGTATTTATTCACTGCATTGGCTATTATAACAGTCAAATCGATAGCTCAGCATGGTTAATTGGTTGATTGGAGAAATGGATTGAATACACAGTCAATGCCTCTTACATTGTCATTATTGAGTTGTTAACCCAACATTAGTTTATAATTGATTAAGTCACAACGATGTTCGTGTGTGATGCGTTGGTATGTGTGGGCTTCCTAAAACATGTTAGGTTGAGTTGATGGTTGTTGTGATTGTGTGTTTTAAAATTTCCAAATGGGAGTATTGAAATCGTTATAGTTGTTGCGTGGCTATCCACTATGTATGTTATGGATATTATTTGATTGCACCATCAGAGATGGTCACGGGTTGTTAAACAATATGGTTTTGTTGCATTTTGATCGATTCAAGAAATGGGATTGGGCATATTGTTGTTGACTCCTTGTATTGGATTGATAGCTCAACATCGTTGATGTTTAGATTCAGAGTAATTAGACATGTACAGTTACATGAATTCTCTTTCATTTTGTTGAATGGTCTGTGTATCCCACAACATCATATGAGTTGAAATGGTGATTGTTGCTACTATGTGTTTAAATGGCAAGTTGGGATTTTTGCAAATTAAAATGATGATGATTGTGTTTGACTATCCACTATGTATGTTGATGAATATCATGCATCGTAGCAAAAATAGGCACAGTTTATGTGGAAGTATGGTCTCATTACAATTTAATTATTAAATGTAATTGAGGGATCAAATCGGGCATGTTTTTGTATCTGTGTTTGATTAAGGAAATAATTCATGGATAGTGGTTGATGTTTTGATGTTGAACAAAGTGGAAATAAGTGATTGTGTGTTCATTTGGGAATTGTTTTAAAATATTAAGTGGACAAATGAAAAGAAACAAAACTCTTCTATAGGTTGTTGTGGAAGGCATATTGTCTTGTTTTGATGACACTGTGTTAATGATTTAATTGCGAACAGTGAGCAAGTTAATACACAGAATTGATTGAATTATACATAGTAGTTGTTTAATTGATCTCCCACCTGTACTCTATTGCCACCTAGAGATATCCCATTCACCTATCCATGTTGATGTATACCCAATTATAGGCCTCCAGCTATCCATAAACCATTGGCAATGAAATGGGTGGGCCCCATCTCCATATCATCATCCCCCCCAGATACAACTTGCATGTCCGCTAGATTGGACGACTATGGATTACACAGATCAATGGCCTAGATCACTAGCATGATTTACATATGCATGATATTTAATGAGGTCTATTGAGTCTAAAATATTTGACGGCTGAGGTATATTTAATCCAATGGCCTATATTAATAGTGGGCCTCAAAGATGCTCAATAGATAGCCCTTTCCTATTATCCTGACTTCATTACGGGAGGACACATGTCCTTTCCACGTGTCGTCCTCCACTTGGAAACTCCTCATTGATTCCAAATGTTGACGTGGTTTGAGATCTCATCCTACATGGCATCTATGTCAGAATGATGTGTATTTCTTACCTAGCATCCTCCTGCTTCTTTGGGGTTAAGTTTGCACCGTGTCAAGGTTTTGCATCCGGTGATTTCCAAAATTCCTTTTTGAAAAATCCCAGATATCCAGATATCCAAATGGTTAGGGTTTTGTCACACTCTTCCACCCTCCGAAATCCGACATCTAAATTTTTTCAAAAAGGCCATTTTTCTGAAACTCTATATATCTAATTTTTTTATGGTTCGTGTTCTGGCTCTTGGTTATGTTGTTCGGAGCTCTTCCTAGAAAAAAAAAACCATTTGTTTACCTCAAGATCCTCTCCATGACTCCAATGATAATCCTTCTAGTCACCAACATTTCATTCACTAATGTGGAATGACACATGTGATCCATCGTGGAATGACATTGAATTGTTGATGTGGCATCCGGGGTCTGACACTTTGCAAAAAATGCCATTATTGTGATCTTCTGGATTTTCATATGGTCTCGATTCTACTTCCTAGTTCCGAAGGTCTAGTTGTGACCTTACGACTTTTCACCATGGCACATTTGGAGAACCTCTCCTAACATGAAAATTGAAACCCCTACTATTGTGGCATCTTATTGGGCTCACTGACATGCAATATGGGATCCAACACTTCGCAAAATTTCCATTACTATTATCTTTTGGATTTTTAGATGGTCTGAGTTCCACCTTCTGATTCCATCATCTGGACTCTACCCCCACAACCTGCCACATAATCCTGTTGGCAATCCCTCTTTCGTATGTGGTATAAGATAGGACCCTGATTTGGCATGCTAACAAGGTGCTTATGACTCTCAATGCTAACGTGTCTCCACTGACATGAAATCATACTCAACATGTTGACATGTCACTCTTGAAATGGCATTCAAAATCCAACTTTCTACTAAAACTCTCTTTTGAAAATATTTGGATATTCAGATCCCTAAATATCATGGTTCCTTATCCTAGTTCTATTATCTAGAATGAGCCACCATGAGTTCTGCCATCATGGCCCTACTGAACTATCATCTTATTGACTTGGCTATTGATGTGACACTGAAGTGGCATGTCATTGTGGAATTTGGGATCTGATATTCAACTTTCTAAGAAATGTTCTTTTCGAAAATTTCTAGATTTCCATATTTCCATATATCCATATATGGGAAACTCAAACAACTGGCACTACTACATATGTATGGAAAAATCAATGTTGTACTCCAACAGTACGGATAAAATCGGTTGTACTGTTAGAGTTTACTTGTATTTTTTTTAAATCCCTAATGTGTGTCGAATATTTGACAATAATGATTGTTGTCGGATATCCGACGGTTGACCAAGTCAACCATCATTGGATATTCGATGGTTGACCAGGTCAATGATGTGAGTATCGAATTTTGATGAAGTCAATATTTTTGTTCGTTAAGCAATGTCTCTTTGGTCAACATCCATCAGAATTATGACGAAAGTGCGATACATAATTAAAAAAGTTCTAAATATTAAATACGTTCAATGTTATTGCTATACTAGCAATGGTTTGTAGAGGTTATAAGGGATATTTTTAGGCCAGAATACAAAAATAAAAATAAAAAAATTGTTAATTGCATTACAAATAGTTAAACTATTGAAGTTGATTTTTTAAGATAATCATCACTGAAAGTTTGGTAAGGAAAAATGTTACATAACATTCCTTCAGGAGGACAAGGCTGACACTTGAGATCTGCATTGGTCGAGGCTTCGGGTGATCAAAATTTTTATTTCTCTTGTAAGAAATGTAGGGGATATAATAGAAGGAGACTTCTAATAAAAACAACTAAAAAACATTGTAGTGAGTATGGACACCTTGAAGGCGGGCATGAATATCGTTTCTTGGTAAGTTATTCTTGCTATCATTATTATCCTCCACTAATATTTTGAATTGGCAATGCATTCATAATTATTTTTTCCTTCATCCAATTTGGTCTTAGAGCTTAATTAAAAAAGTAGCATAGGGATATTTTCATTGTTTTACTTGCATAGGGCTCTGTTTGAGAAATATTTGCAGAGTTTCTAATTCCTCTTTTGATATTGGTACCGATGCTCTATTTGAGAATTATTTGCAGAATTGCTAATTCCTCTTTTTATATTGGTAATTGTTTCATTTTTAAAAGTTTTGAAGATCAGTTCCAGTTCCTAGTAACATTGACAACTTTTTTTTTTAAATCACTAATGGAAAGTGGAAATGCCACACTAGTTGAATGTTGTATTTTTTAGGAAGAGGGCAATAAAGGAAATATGGAGATTCATGTTCATGTTCTTTGTTTTCCTATATTATATTTGTAAGCGTCTGTATTTTTTTGATATTTGTTATATACACTAATATTACTTGATTGTTTGTAATTATAAAGAAATGACGCCCTGGGGCACTGCCCGTGGAGAAATATGTGGTTGTACAAGTGCATGTTCAAGAACATGGAGCGAATATTGAAGAGCAAGTTAATGATCCTATGGAAGAAGATGATGATGCTAATAACATAGTTGAAGAAGATGGGACAAATATATTGATCTAGGAGACATTTAATAATGTTGGAATGGATGTGATGATGACCAACTTGATGGTGTTGTTGATATACATGTACTTGAGAAGGAAAGTAAACCTCTTTATGAAGGATCCAAAGCAAGTCTTCTCTCTACTATATTGTTGTTGGTGAACTTAAAGGTTATGAATGGTTTGTCAAACACTTGTGTCACACAACTGCTAAGGTATGTAATATATTTTTGTCACACTTAGCACATGATGATAAAGATTTTATTTTTTCCTCTATTTTTATTGTTATTTGATCATCTGTAAAATTTAGATGCAATATGTGCAATAAATATTATTTACATTAACTAGTATTGATTTTTTATGTTGTAGATTGTTAGCTGAATTTATGTTACCACCGTCAAATGTTTTATGTTGCACATACCAAGATTTACATGCCATGATGAAAGATATTGGAATGGAGTATCAAGTTATTCATCCATGCCCTTATGATAATATTCTATATTATGGAGAACATGCATTAAAATAAGAATCCATGAAATGTCAAATTAGTAGATATCGAACCGATCAAGTAACAAAAAAGGTGCCTCACAAGGTTCTTCATTATATTCCCATAACTCCACATTTGCAGTGATTGTTTAGGTAAAAAAGCATAGCACAGTTTATGGATTACCATGCAAAGAACAGAATTAAATATGGTGTTCTTTGAATTCCTGTGAATGGATCTACATTTAATAAGATAGAGGAAATATGGCCACATTTTAAACATGAACCTTGTAATCTTAGGCTTTCATTGGCAGCTAATGGTGTCAATCCATTTGGAGAGCTCATATATTCTTACTCGGTGTGGACTATTTTTGTTATCAATAATAAAATTCCTCCATGGATGTTGATGCAGACCCCCTACCTCAGCAGGGTCCACTGACCTCCCGGTCTCTGGATCGATCTTCTTCTGAGCCGAAATGGCTCTTTAGGCTCCTGCTGGAACCCTTTGAACAAATCCACAGGTCCCTTTTTATCTGGTGAACTCGGGCTATGACCCAAGGCATAAACAAAACACCTTTTGCGTTTTGGGGTTTCAGGACTCCTGCATGCAAGCTTTCCCAGGCTCCTTGTCCTTCGAATCATCGAACCCCGAAATAGAGCCTAGCTCCCACTAGCTCCTACCATCACTCCTGACCAACAAATATGATCGATACTTTTTCGAAAAGGAAATTTCAGATTTCGCGACTTCGTGAATCCTGATGTAAGTTCCCTCGACTCTTCAACCTTCGAAACCCAAAATGTCAATGAAGGTTGACTTCTCCAATGTGACGAGTACGTGCCACATGTTTCCCACTAATTTCGTCTTTTTGGGACTTTCAAGCGAACAACCCATAGTCGTTCCTCTTCCCCTATGATTCCCCGAATTCTGAAATCTTGCCTTTAACGAGATCAATGGTTGTGAGCCTCCCTCGATCCAACGACTTACGTTCTTTCAGGATTTTCGCCGACCCGATAATCCACAACACTTGACCCAGATATGACCTTCGACCAAGACAAGAGACGCTTTTCGCATTTCACGGCTTTTCGAATCCTGATGTTGAGTCTCTGACTCTTCAATCCCCGAATGTCGAAATGTCGAAATGGGCTCAACGATGATTAGCCCTTGACCAAATCTCGATCCATGTGACTACTTCCTTGTGACCATGCGCTAATTCCAAAAGGTGCTTTTCATGGTTTAGGACTTCGACGTTCAAGAGTCCTGTCCCTTTGCCTCTTGAAACCCCGAATCCCAATCCTTCCCCAAACCATATCCGACGGTCTTGCGTCCTCCTCGATCGATGACCATGATCGTTTTGCGATTTCACGAGTCGGGACTCCACATCTCCTGACTCCTGGCCTCTCAAACACCCGAGTCCCAAAATGTCGAAAAGGGCTTAGTAGGCTTTGGCTCCTCCCTTAGCCTTCATTCACGTGACCACCACTCTGTGACCATGTGATTAATGTCAAATCACTACTATCTTTCATGATTCAGGGAATCATGATGCAAGCGTTCCCCCTGTTCTCTGTCTTTCGAATCCCCGGTTGCCGAAATGCCGAAATGTCATGGCGTTCATTCTTTCAGGGTTTCACGATTCGGGGAATTGTGATGGAAGCGTCCCACTCCTTTATCTTTCGAATCCCTGGTCCATGAAATGCCGAAATCTCTCCCTCTGATAAATCAACAGCCCAAGCCCTTCTGGAACCAATGACTACAATCCAACCGGATCGACAGTTCGAAATATTTCGGGCCTTTTCCTGAAACCTCAACCGCTCGCCACGTGTCCTCCTTTATGGACAGTCTTGGTCCTTTCAGCGATTTCTATGAAACGTTGACCATTGCCACTTGTCCTCCTTGATGGACGGTCCTAGTCCTTTCACAATTTTGGAGACTCTTCACTCTCGATCTCCCAGTGTCTGAATCCCCAAAATGTGGGTCTCTTGACACACGTCCTCTGAGATGGACGGTTCTTATTCTTTCAGGACTTCGACGAGTTCTCTCCTCTCTGTTCCTATGAAGTTTAAACCTCATGCACTTTTTTTCTGGATCCGATGACTATCGATCCTCTGCGCTAGATCTGACGGCCCAGATCTATTCTCATGCATGCTCTTCTCTCATTTCCTAGACGTAGACTCCAATGGTCCAGATATTGTCCTCTGCTCAATCCAACGGTATTTGTGCTCTTCCTCCTGAGATTTGTCAACTCATAAACCTCGAAAGGTTTTATCTATGTGTGTTCTTCTCACGCTTTATATTCTAAGCTTATGGACTTAGAACAAATCCATTCTCATACACTCCTAGTGCTGTTGAGATTTCAAATAACTCAATTCAAAGTATTTCTTGAAAATAAATGCTTCACACCTTCCTATCGTTCTTCTGCTTGATTCACACCTTGCAGAGCTTACAGAGTGTTCATCGACTCTTCAAGTTTCTCTCCTCGACACTTCTTCTCTCTGAACTTGAAATAGAGTCCTTCATGTGCACTCTATGCACACGCTCAATACCCTCCTGGTAGAGCTTTACAGAACCTTTAGTAGTTCTATTTCTTCTCTGTTCCTCCCTTTGCATAGTTCCTCCTCCATAGTATTCAATAACTTTGAGGCTTCCTTTGAGTCTGTGAATCCTCCTAGTGTGCCCTCCTAGCATGTTCTTTTTGACTTCTTAAAGTTCAGATGCGCACTCCTTACGCTAGCCTCAAAACTTCTCATGTTTTGTTATGCACTCCTTGCACAGCCCAAAGAACCCAAACGGATATTACAACTTAACAGATAGACAAAATCTATCTATCCCTGCAAATTAAAATCTAACATACATCTACAACATTCATTCATGAAACATAAATACATGAACAACCATATGTAGGAAAAACTACTTTTCTATTAATCCCTATGTCTCTATACAGATGATTTACAAAGGTTGGAATGTAACGAGTCTTAGCTCTCTCTCTCGAGACCTATCAACCTGAGATCCCTCCTATTCTTACCCTCTACTCTACTCTTAGAGACTCATTACAAAAGAGGGCTCTCTTGAGCTTATCCTCTTCACCGTCATAGTGCCGTCGCTATCTCAGCTGGCATCGTACTCCTATGACTACATTACATAAATGGATGCCCAATCCTAACTACGTCCTGGGCTTGCTGCAGGCAACCATTAAAGGAAATCTCAACCACTACCTATACAAAGGCATGGTCTGACATTAAAATCCTTACAATCATTTATTGAAATTTTGAATTTCAAAATTGAGAGGGTTGCGCCTCTCCCTTTCTCCATTAAATGTGTGTTGGATGTGCTAGCTGACTGGCACGTTGCTGACATGGAGCGATGCTCCTGCATCAGATGTCAATAGAGAGGGAGCACATAATGTTGGCAATGATTTTTCCAGGCATTTGTTTAGAACAATTTTTTTTTAACACAATAACATCTCATTTGTCTTGTTTGTTTCATAATTATGTCTTATATATATATATATATATATTACTCATATATGTTCAATTATGTCTTATAATTATGTTTGATAATTTTTTATTAGGTAAGTACCAAGTCAAAGATATGAATGTATATATCAAGCCTCTTATCGACGAGTTATTAGAGTTATGGAAGGGCATCACTATGTATGATATCTCTAGTCCAGTAGGTGCACAAAGGGAATTTAAATTCCATGCACTGCTTGTATGGACAATTCATGATGCCCCAGGGATAACACACTTATGTGGTATGTTATAACCTTATAGTGAACTTTAATATATAGTGTTTAATTTTATGAAGTTCATATCATGCATGTTTTTTATATAATCCCTTCATTAAACATACTTCGAATAATTGATATAAAATTTAATCCATATCTTGCAGGTCTTCAAACAAAGTGTAAATTTTCACATCCAATTTGTGGTCCTAAGATGAAATTGCGTCGTTCAAGAAGTTTAGGAAAGGAGGTGTTTGATGAGTATAGGCACTTCCTCTCTAAGAACCATAGGTATCAAAGTACCAAGAAACATATTTTCAATGGGAAAGAAGAGACTGGATTAAAACCACAGAGAATGACACCTTGTCTATGGCAGTTGCAATATAATAGAAATAGTCAAGGTATATTGGATCAAATAATATATGTATATCATACATGAAATGTTTGAAATGTTTTTTTATTTTTATTGCATTTTGTTCATTGTACTAATTGACAAGTATTGTTGTAATATCTTTAGTTTATATGCTTCACCTTCAATGTCATCATGAAGGCATTAATAATGGGTTGAAGCTGATGAAAACAAAGGATCTACATTTTCGAATGCCTGGAACAAAAGGTTTAAAACCTCATGACACTCATATAGATTCAATTTCTCCTTTACTTGCCCCAATTCTACCCTTAATTTGTGATTTCTTCTGAGCAATTTAATATCAACTCGCTTCGTCTTCTGATAGGCTTGTTGATAATGTGAATTATTGTACAAGGTTATCTTACTTACAGTAGAGGGTTTCTTCATTTTTTGGCTAAATTTGCTAACTGGTTTTCCCAAATCCACATCTTCTGTAACCGCACCAGCTTCTCCAAAGGATTCATCTTCATCTTAATCACAAACAATTACTAGTCCTTGTGAAATTTATTCCATTTTGCAAGGTATACATGAATTTTTAGGAATATTCCCTGGTTCTTTTTGTGCCAGTCACAACAACCTTAGCCATACTAAAGTTTCATTTTTTATTTCTATTATATTTTCTTCCTTTTGAACCCTGGACAATAGACCTGCAAATTATGCATATTTTGTAGCTTTTGTAGCCATGTCTGTGCCTGTTCCATATCCCTATGATTGCTTCTCTTTCTCAGTTGACATCTCATCTTCATCAGGATCGTCTACTTGATTATGAATATCTGAGGATGGATCATCAGCTTCTACATCCATATCCATATCTACTCCTCTTTCCTATAGATATTATTCTTCTTCGATTGGAGCTTCTTGTGCATGTTCCTCAGAAAACAAAGAGTCCCAATTTATTCCAACAAAATAAAAACCATCACATACCAGCAATTTAATCAATTCATGATGGGTTATACTTGTGAGTGGATTATGATTTTCTTGTACTTTGGCACTCATCAATTCTAAGGACCTCAAAAATAAATAGGGAATGTCCACATACCTATGGTGCATCAGATGAACCAGTAATTGAAAATTGTATCCATACAATAACTGATATCGACCCTCAAAAGTCAAAAAAATTTGAACACACAGGGAAACATGTCGCCACAATTTAGCTAATGATCTCCTGAGAATTTCCTTTGGGCCTCCATGCAACTGCTCGTTGGTTCCTCTGACAAATTCATATTTCAGATTAGTATAATCTACTTGGGGATTAAACCATATCTCCCCATCAATAGTTAATCATGTTACTCTTACAGTAAACTCCTCAATCACTGGAATTTCGATACCCCTAACTCTAGCCACAGAACAATGTAGACCTTGGGTGAATTCGATGGAAATTTTAGTGTCAAATCCTTGCAATCGTTGAAAAGACCCCAACCAACCCGCGTGCTTGAAGATTTTAGTTGTTTGATCATGTTGATACACCACCACAACACCTATGGGTTCATGGTGGATTGGGGGTCCTCCCATCAAAACGACTCAAGTGGTCAAAAATAATATAACTTGGGAACCGATTTGGAATTTGTAGCAAGGAATAACTTGAAATGAGAAAAGACACAAGGAATGAATCCAACATATTCCTTTTCTTGCGTGAATTCCTTGCATGTCAAATCAAGGGTAAGGTTTGGTCTTGAATTATAAACATGTGTGGGATATGTCATTATGATTATTCATGCATAAGATATGAGATTATAATCATTCGGGGAATTGGAACATTCGCCATGATATTATTGCAAAACAATTATAGGAAAAAGGTTTAAAGTCTTGTTTATGGACAATCATATTGACAGAAGGAAAATCCCTCCCAACTTAAGGCTTGGCCAAACCACAGGACAATAGGATAAATTTTTATAGAAAGTAATGATTAAATTTTCGTACATCAAATAAAATAAATGTATGCATACCTGATCAAAGTTTGGAAACATACAAACCAATGGTCATGGGAGAGACCAAACAAAAAAAATGGAGTGTGTTATAGAATTCCAGAAAGTTGAATTCTGAAGCCAAAATATCCTTGTAGAATGTTGAAGATTTGAAGAATGTACAAGATCAGGGATCTGCAACCGGAAGTAGAAACTAGGATCTGCAGCTCATATGTACAGTGGAATATACAAAAGAAAATAATTTTGAAAGGAAAGAAAGAGTAATGAGATCTACTTGTGAAGTATGATAATGCCTTGAAGTAGTTGAATATGTGATACATTGTAGCTAAGCTTCTGGAATGGGATCTACAACTTCGTTATAGAGATAAAGCAATGTTATAGACCAAGAATTTGAAAGAATATGTCTGATGTGAAATCTTGTTTTGTCAACAGCTTAAAAAATGTTGAGATGGAAACTTGGAAGAAACAAAGTCTTCTTCTTTTGTATATGCACCGAGGATAATGCCAAAATAGGGGGGGGGGGGGAGTAATACCCCAATTTTGAGTTATAGAATGCAATAATTCTAAATTTTGAAGCCAAAATATTCTTGCATAATATTGAAGAGTTGAAGAATGTAGAAGATCGGGAATCCACAATCAGAAGTAGCAGCTAGGATCTCCAATTGTGATCTACATCTCATATGTACAATGGAATATATAAAAGAGAATACTTCTGAAAGGACATAAAGAGTAATGAGATATTCTTGTGAAGTATGATATTTTCTTGAAGTAGTTGAATTGTGATATGTTGTAGCTAAGCTTCTGGAATAAGATTTGCAGCTTGGTTATAGAGATAAAGAAATGTTATAGACCAAGAAGCTGAAAAGAAGATGTCTGATGTGAAAGCTTATTTTGTCAGCAGCTTAAAAAATGTTGAGATGAAAACTTGGAAGCAACCAAGTTTTCTTCTTTTGTATATGCACTGAGGACAATGCCAAAATAAGGGGGAGGTGAAAGTAATACCTTAATTTTGAGTTATAGAATGCAAGAATGATAAATTTTGAAGCCAACATATCCTTATAGAATGTTGAAGAGTTGAAGAATGTAGAAGATCAGGGACTCGCAGCTGGAAGTAGCATCTAGCATCTGCAGCTGTGATCTGCAGTTCATATGTACAGTGGAATATATAAAGGAGAATACTTTGAAAGGACATAAAGAGTAATAATATTTTCTTGTGATGTATGATAATGCCTTGAAGTAGTTGAATTTGTGATACATTTTAGCTAAGCTTCTGGAATGGGATCTACAGCTTGGTTATAGAGATAAAGTAATGTTATAGACTAATAATTTGAAAGAAGATGTCCGATGTGAAACCTTGTTTTCTCGGCAACTTAAAAAATATTGAGATGGAAACTTGGAAGCAACCAAGCCTTCTTCTTTGAGTAACAAGGAACATCTCTTGAGTAGGAACAATTGATGTCTTTATTTAATTTGTCTTTGTTTGATTGAGGTAACATTTTTTAATGGTATTTCAATGGGATCAGGTGCAAGTATAGCAATAACATGCACATTTCAAGTAGTCATAGAGAACACCATAAGTTATTTAAATCCTCAATGAAAACTTTCCTCTTCTTATGTAGACAGATCATAGAAATATTTTCAATTTATTGTGCAAGTAGAATGCCACCATAAATTTATATTGAGATGGTGTTATAATTTCAATGGCATCTCTAGTGGACACAAAATTGGGCTAGTAAAGATAACCACTAGATTATTTTCCACAAAATGGGGGAAATGTAATCCAAGTCATGAGATGGTAGGTTGGAGGAAATCAAAACATTCCCAGAATGGATCTACTAGCACACATGACCTAGAGAACCTCTAGGATTTTTTCACTTCACACAGAAGCAATGTAATGAAATCTTGTTATTTTTTAATTTTATTTTTAATATACACAGTTTCGTCGAATATTTGATGAATGTGTCTGTCGAATATCCAATGAACAGTCCTACAGTAAAATCCATCGAAGGTATAGTGCCTCCATCGGATATAATATATAGACATCGCATAGTCGATGAACGTGAGATTCAAATATCTAAGGATAGGTCTAACAATAATATCCTTTAGATATACTATATGGGCATTGCATATGCGACGTGTAGTTACATCGGACTTCTGACAAGTATCTACAGAAAATAATGGTTGATTTCAATGAGATTTTGTTCCTTAGGGTCGTTGGCATAACCAACGACAGTGTGTCAAATATATGACATCAATATTTTATTCGGATAGCAGACCCTATTACACTGATGAAACTAATAAACAAGTTTCTTCGGAGTGTCGATGGAATTGCATCGAAAAACTGACGTACGACTGTCGGATTTTAGTGCACAATAAGTAAAGTGGATATCCATCATCTGACCTCCAACCCATGACCATTAACCATGGACTAATGATGAGGACTCCTTGCCACTGGAATTCCCACCACATGGAATTCTTGTCATAACCAAGTGGTCTATGTGTCACCATGACATCACCATCCTCAAGGTTTCACTAGGTTATGGTTCCATATCTGGATCAAGTTTTCCCATAAACGCTCATTTCCAAGGAATTCCAGATGTCCATATTTCCAAATTCATGGTTTCATCGTCAATTTCTATATCCAAGATCCGAAACTTTTGGAAAATACCTTTGTTGAAAATCCCATATTTCGAAAAATCTGGCACTAGAAAATTTGGGTCATTTTGCAATGGCTATTTCGACACTCTTGCGTCGTTATGTCGTGGATACTGTGACGAATCTTGAGTCTCTAAAATGTTGTTTTACGGCATGTGGAAATTTCTACGAAATTGAATTAATGTCGCAAGAGTGATGACCCTAGGGAACTTCTCACAATTGCGACAAAAAAAGAAATATCATCGTCAATACGACAATACAAAAAAACTAAGTGAAACCAACAATTCATCTCAATTGCAAAGACCATTCGTCTCAATTGCAACGACCATTGCGACGACAATTTTTTTTTTCATGTAGCAAATTCATTGTAGCAATTGATATTATCGTCGCACTTGAGATGACATTGAAACCAAGAGTTTGTATCGATTGAGACGACCATTGCGACGACAATTTTTGTTGTCCATATAGCAAATTCGTCACATCAATTTTATTGGCGTCGCAATTGCAATGAAAAATATTTTTTGTTTATGTACTCATTCATTGCAGGAACGACACCATTGCGATAACAATTTTCGTTGTCCATATAGCAAATTCATGGCATCAATTTTTATTGTCGTTGCACTTGCGGCGACAACTATTTTTTTTATATATACTCATTCGTCGCAGGAATAACACCATTGCGACGACAATTTTCGTTGTCCATATAACAAATTCGTCACATCAATTTTTATTTTCATCACACTTGCGACGAAAACCTTTTTTTGTTTCTATATTGATTTGTCGCAGGAATGACACCATTTCTTTGTTTATATAGAAAATTCGTCGTAGAAAACTTATTTTCATCGCTCTTGCGATGAAAATTTTTCTTTGTTTATACAGCGAATTCATCGCAGGTATATTAGGGTCGTCGAAATTGCGACAAAAATTATTTATTTAAAAAAAAATTAAAAATTTATTTTAGGTGGAAATATTAATATTAATATTACCATATTAATAACCATCAATACTAAACATTGACATTATTTATTATTTATATTAATAACTTATTTTGCATGGGGACTTGGTGCTTTTTCCAACAACCAAGCAAAAACTTATGCACTTTGGAAAGGATTGAAAATTTCTAAAGGTTCATGTGCTCAATTGTTGGTTGTAGTGAGAGATTCAAATACAATCGTTAACCATATGGAATTCATTGTGCGCTAAAATAGTCTCATTCAAGGTTACAAGGTTACATATAAAATAAATAATGCAATATAGAAGATGAAATACTCAAAGAAAATACTAAACTAAAATATGTGCTCGGGTGGTACAAAAAATATTTGATATTACTTATTTCAATAGGTCAATGACAATGTATGGATTTGATGTAAGAGTTTCACATGGTGTATTTTACAAATACAAAACACAATCCTAAGACTCTAACACAACACTAATGACCTTCACTGATCCGGGGCAGGATCTTTTATGATTATGGTTGAGTTTTAACTTGCATGAATATTTTAACCATTTGAGAAATTAACGAAAGAAGGAGGAAAGAAGAGGATTATATATCAGTCAA
>JZKD02S2007584.1:458314-474335 GCA_000966675.3 Picea glauca | reverse complement strand
CTTAGTAGGTAGAAGGCATTTAAGGTAGTTAATGCAAGTAGGTAGAATTGAATGTGTAGATTAGACAGTTTTAGAGCGCAAGAGGGAAACAGGATATAGACACCCTCATTGTGTACTGTAACATTATTGAAGCATAAGAAGAGCATAGAAGGAGCAGAGAGTTGTGTAAGAACACCCATGTACAGATATTTGGATTAATAGAAAGAGTTTGATTCAAATTCATGGTTTTTGTGTTGTTCTCTGTGTATCGATGTTGAATGTTATGCTCATGAATGTTTGCCTCCTGTTATACATTTTATTTATATGTTGTGTATATGATTTCATGGTTTGATTTTGAAGTCTGAAAGGAAGTAGGAATGAGTTTCAATTGTTTCTCTATCTGAGCAAGAGTTCCTGCAAGGAGTGCAGTTAAAGTGTCCGCAAGGAGTGCGTTGACAAAGGACTCAGGTAGTTTAGTTTTTCTTCTCATTCACTCAGAAGTACAGTTGAGCACAGGATCTGGGAAAGGAGTGCGCACGCCAAGCTAAGCCTCGGGATTGTGAACCTGAGTGAAGCATTGAGAGACTGCTGCTGCCGGTGTGCGCAGGGTCAAAAGGATTCAACACTTGGAAGTGTTTGAAGGTTGCCGCAAGGAGTGCGTGCAAGAGTCTTCTCTAAGACTCAGAGTCATAAGGAAGCTCAAGAGGTATAGGACCTTCGCGAAATCACTAAAGAGGAGCACAGGAAGCTTGTGCATGGAGTGTTTAGCAGGCATCACAAGTTTGCGTGCGGGTGAACAAGTTTTCACAGACGAATACTTGATTCAGTTTTTAGAAATCATCAGGAAGGGCAGACGGTCGGAATTCTCTGAAGAGAATTCATGAAATTCCGTGAGCCGTCACATCTCGCAAAGAAGCAGGGGATCTACTGTGAAAGCGTCGAAGGGTTCTAAGCTCAGGAGGAGTAGGAACGTAGATCCGAGCCACAAGGGTCGTTGGATTTACGCATGTATTTTCCACATCGGGGTTTCGTAGGTTGAAGTCCCGTAAACATCGCAATGGGAATGAAGAAATCATGAAACGCGAATTCCTGATGACTAAGAGAACAGTGTGGGGCCACAGGAGTTAGCGAGTGGAAAAGTGGCATGCCATTTTGGAGTTTCGTGGGTGAAGTCCCGAACTCATTACATCAGGATTCGTGATATTGTGAACTTCGAAGTCCCGATGGAGTGAAGGACCGTTGAAAGGTCAAAACTCACGTGCGTATCGGAGTTTCAGAAAATCGGGATTCAGAAATCGGAGGAACGAGTTGTTCGACAACGTGAGTGCCGAAATCGCGATAGGGAAAATCCCGAAAGGGAAAAGGAAAAGGTCAGCATTGACTATTGTCGGGTTTCAGGGATTCAAGAGACCAAGGCCTAACCATTGGATTCGCAAAGTTGCAGAGTCCGATCTCCCGAGTGCAAAGAGGGGATTCCGTGAGAGTTGTTGTTGGTGCAGATTTCCTGATAGGGAAATAAAAGAGCTATTTAAAAGTTCTTTGGGCCAGTGGGAGAAGAAAGATCCTATGTTGAAGTGGACCTTTCGACCTGCAGGTTGAGGGCGTCGACATCATTAACTGTTGGTCGTTCTTACTTTCCTGCTTAAAAAAAAAATTTAAAAAATGCACTTGTTATGCATCGCATGTTGTCGTCACGATTAGGGTCATTACATATGGTATCATAGCCATTTTGACCCACAACTTGGGATCACTATGGATTCCCTGATTAGATATTTTATTATAATGTCGCTAATTAAATTGATGTGTATTTGTGTAGGTAATCATGGTTAGAGGACATTGCAGAGACAGGTGATGGGGTGCTAGGGGAGGAGGTGTGACACCCCTTATAGAATCCACGCCTGAGGGGTCTAACCCTTAGGGAGATGAACAATTTTTCAGGTAGGAACACATATTTGTGGGTGATGTGGTTGGGATGATGAGGTCCTTTCAAAGGATKTCTRAGGCATTCGTCAACCATTTGGATAGAGATGAGGCCAGGGCRTCAACACCTCYTGAGGGTATACTRCGTGCTTCGGTCAATACTGGTAGCATTCACCGCAAACTCGAGAAGGTCAAGTTTCCTGAGTTATTTGGTGCCCCGGGAAGCTCAACYGCTGAGGCATGGTTGAAKAATATGGTGATGTGATTTTCACTTCATGAYTATACCTCCAACATGAAGGTCTACATGGTGATATTTCAATTGAATGGGAGTGCTCTTCTATGGTGGAAGACGCTCCTGCTGCAATTTAACATGGTCGTCGAATAAGTTTCATATGAATTGTTCGAGGAAGGGTTCCGGGAGAGGTATCTATCCAAGGAATTCATTGAGCGTAATCTCAATGAGTTCAACACCTTACGATAGGGAGGCCATATGGTGCCCGAGTGTGGGGCCTATTTTATGGAGGTTCTTCGGTATGCTCTGCACCTAAATACCGAGAAAATTAAGCTCAACATGTTTGTGTTTGGCCTTAATGTCAGCGTTCATGCAAAGGTTAGGATTCTAATGCCTCAAGCCTTGCATGATGTTGTCCAGAAGGCCCTCATAGCAGAGGAGAAGCTTATCAACGGGGGTCAGAGAAAGACTCCAGCGAGACTAGTGGGACAAGCATCATCTAGTGTGCAACAACATCATACACTAGATAGACATTCACCAGGATATCATGGCATCCAGAGAGGATCCACTTTCTCTACACCTCGACGAACAGTGTCTCAAAAGGGGACTCCTTACAAAGGACCACAACACCAACAACAATGTCGACCGCAACAACAGTCGTTTAGGCTTGTTCAACAGAACAGACCATGGTTCTAGGTCGGTGGGTCGTCAGCCTCTACTTCAGGTACCATGAGTACTAGACTGAAGAAAGGGTGTTGAACATGTGGAGATCCACATTACCAGCATGACTTCCCAATGGAGAGGACCAAAGCATATGGATCAGTCATACCCACTACCATGGGATATTTGGACAAGGCCCATTGGATTCATGCAACGGTGAATAACCGCTAGGCAGAGCACCAGTGGATTATGCTCGAGAAGCCAGGTACCGTCGCTGACCAAACCCTTAGCATTTTTATATATCTAGGTGCTATATAGAGTTTTATTTCTAGTGTAGCGCTAAAAAGAATTAAGGTAAAGGAAGTCAAACAGGACGAGTTTAGATTTGTAGAAATGGCTTCGGGAGCCAAACATAAGGTTGGAGGGAAGGTTACGGGTTGTAGCCTTATCCTGGGAGAGTTTTTCACATGGGCCAATCTGTACGTCACGATCTTAGGGTCTTACGACGTCGTGATCGGTATGGACTGGTTGGAAACGCATGATGCGATACTCAACTATAAGACAAAACAGTCGAGTTTGGTCGATGATGAGGGATAAATACGCGTGATATTATGTCGGAACCATGGAGTTTCCCTGAGGTTCATCTCTTCCTTGCAGCTATGGAAGAGCATGCGCAAGGGATGCCAGTTATATGCGATCCTTGCGTTAAACGAAAAAGGTGTGGTAGAAGGACTAGAAAACCTTATGGTAGTACAAGAGTTTGTGGATGTCTTCCCAGAGGAGTTACTAGGGTTGTCGCCTAAGAGGGAATTGAATTTTACCATAGACCTAAAACCATGAACTGAACCGATAGCAAGAACGCCTTATCGGATGTCAACCCTGGAGTTACAGGAGTTGAAAATGCAACTGAAGGAGTTGATAGACCTAGGTCTTATACGTCCAAGTGTGTCACCATAGGATGCGCCTGTTATATTCATACAAAATAAGGATGGCTCGTGGAGACTCTACATTGACTACCATCAATTGAACAAGGAAACGATCAATAATCAGTATATGTTGCCAAGGATTGATGATCTATTTGATCAAATGAAAGGTGCGATGGTGTTTTCATAGATCAACTTGAGATCATGGTATCACCAGTTACAGATCAAAGAGGAAGACATCCCTAAGACCGCCTTTAAGATGAGGTTTGGACATTACAAGTTTATTGTTTTACCATTTGGACTGACGAATTCCCTATGGCTATTTATGAGTTTGATGAACAGGGTGTTTCGTGAATACTTAGACACGTTTTTCCAAGTATTCATTGACGATACTTTGATTTAATCTTAGACGATGGAGGAGCATAATGAGCACTTTCACATGGTACTATAGTGTCTATGAGAGAACAAATTGTATGGGAAGTTGTCGCTCGTTTTATCAATCGAATATTCACTACTTAGGGCACATCATCTCTGACGAAGGTATCGTTGTGGATCCATCAAAGGTCAAGGCTATTATGGAATGGCCTGCATCGACGAATGTCCTCGAAGCACATATCTTCATGGGTTTAGCGGGATACTATCGACGGTTCATTGAGGGTTTTTCGAAGATAACAAATCCGATCATAAAATTGCAGTAGAATAACGAGAATTTTGTTTGGACCGAGAAATGCGTGGAGGCATTTTGAAGGCTCAAGGAGTTGTTGATGACAAAACCAATACTAAAGGTCCCTGAGGTGGATGAGGACTTCTTGGTATGCACTAACGCATCCAAGGAAGGATTAGGTTGAGTCTTGATGCAATACAGTCGAGTAATCGCTTACATCTCGAGAAAGTTGAGAAGGCATGAGGAGAACTATGTGACTCACGATTTGGAGTTGTTATCCATTGTTTATTCCTTGAGAGTTTAGAGACACTACCTTATCAGATGAAAATTCGAACTAAAAACGAACCACTGTGGTATAAAACACATCTTTACTCAAAGTTACTTGAATGCGCGACAACGGCGTTGGTCGGAATTCCTTAGCGAGTACGATTTCAAGATTACTTACATAAAAGGAACAATAAACAAAGTGGTTGATGCGATGAGTTGGAGACCACACATATTTTTAGTGATGCCTCTTCAGACAAATCTACGTGAAAATATTCTAACTTTACAGTGGGAGGATGACTAGTACAAAGAGGCCAAGGATTTTATTGGACAAAACACAATGATGGTACCAAAATTTGAGGGATTTACTGTGGACAACGATGAATTATTGATATTTAAAGTCGAATTTACGTATTGCCCAATGACAAGTTAAGGAGTTTGATTTAAACGATCCTCATAGAGCAGTTTACATGGCTCATCCCGGAGTCACGAAGATGAGGGAAGACCTTAAACCCGTATTCTTCTAGAAATGAATGAAGGAGGACAAATTCAAATACATGGCAAGATGTCTAGAATGTCAGTAGGTGAAGGATGAACATAGACATCTGACAGGATTACTACAGTCACATGCTATTCCAGAATCGAAATGGGAGTTCATTTCAATGGATTTCATTGTTGGATTTCCATCGACGATGAGGAGACATGACTCTATTTTTGTAGTAGTCGACACTCTGACGAAGAGTGTACATTTTATCCATGTGCATACGATGTATCAGGAACCTGAAATAGCTAGAGTTTTCATCAATGAGATTGTGAGGCTGCATGGTGTGCCTAAGAGGATTATATCAGATAGAAGTTTGGTGTTTACAAGACGATTTTGGACTAGTTTCCAAGAGGCCTTGGGAACCCAACTTAACTTTAGTACCGCATATCACCTAGAGACAGAAGGGAAGACTGAAAAAACAAACTAAATATTGGAGGATATGTTGTGTATGTATGTGATGGACCAACAAAAGCGTTGGGAAGAGTTCTTGACACTGGTAGAGTTTGCATACAACAACAGTTATCAAAGCACCATTAAGATGGTCCCATTCGAGTTTCTTTACGGGCTACCATGTCAGATGCCTTTGAGTTGGGATCAAATTGAGGATAGAGTCTTGGTGGGACCAAAAGAGATTCAAGAAATGGAAGATCAAATTTACACAATAAGATAAAGGATCAAGGAAGTGAAAGATTGACATAAGAGTTATGTCGATGCGCATTGTGTTGGTCATATTTATGAAGTTGGTGGTCGAGTCTTCTTACGGGTGAAACCGCATAAGAGTTCGATCAAGTTCAGAAAGGGTGCTAAAATATCTCCTAGGTTCATGGGACCCTTAGATATTATGGAAAAGAAGGGGCCCGTGGCCTATTGACTAGCCTTGCCTGATTCTTTGAGGCATATGCACGATGTTTTTCATGTATTTGTTTTGAGACATTATGTTAGTGATCCTACACATGTTATTAAAATGAGTTCGTTGCAAGTATCAGATGAGGGTGTGCTCACGGTGGAGCCAATCCACATCCTGGACCATCGCATTTGATAGATATGGTGTCGAACATTATATTAGGTCAAGGTCCAGTGGGACAACTATAGTCCACACTCAGCGACCTGGGAGGACGCATATGATATCATCAACAATTTCCATTTTTGTTTGATAGCTAGACATATGATACTGTGATACACTTTATTTCGACACTTACATACCGTGAAACTTCAGGATGAAGTTTAAAACAAGAGGGGGTGTATGTAACATCCCTCTCTTCTGTGCACTAAGAAGACTTATTCTTTGAGGACACTTGCGTGCAAGTGATCTGGGTCATTATACTATTGGTTGTATTGATTATGACTATGAGATATTGTGGATTTGATGATATGTTATTTTTGTTGTATTTACATCGACAGGTGCTATTGAATGGGTTCTCCTGAGTGTTCAAGACTCTGGACGTTAGAGGATGCTGAGGCATCGATGAAACTCCTTGGGCTCTGGATCAAGTCAGGGAGTGGACTGTTACGGTTTGAATGTTGTTGATGTGACATATGTACATATGATTAGATATTGTGATGTTGATTTTTATCACTGACATGTTTCATTGATGGTTGAAAGCTGACGATATCTTGTCGAACAAACTCACATTTGGAGTAAAGGGGTCATGTTCGACAACCAGAGACATTGAGGGAGAGGTGCGGAAGCAGCCCTGCCATAGCCTATTAACACTCCCATGTGGCTCGAACTGTAGGTTAACGATTACCTAGTTCGGGAAGAACCACGATGCCATGAGGGAAGAATGTGATAGTCTCTCACGATGATTCTAAGGGGCGCGCAATAAGACAGGGTCCTTATTCCTTAGAGGCCCTTAGTCTCCCACAAGATCACCTGATGGAGTATTGACTCCAGGGGTTTAACATCTACCAAATTCATTCAAGAGGCGAGTGTCGCCCTTGGATCATGTAAGGGCATGTCACACAATAAAATAGAATGAGGCAAGTGGCACCCTTGGAGCACATAGTGCGTCCTGAAGGGAACGTCGCGGTTTTAACTCGGGTAAGTTAATAAACCTAGTACCTACAAAACTATGCCTCCTTAGGACCTAGTCGGCCTTAAATAGATGATGGTATTAGTAAAGTTTAAAAACTAATTGTTCCCTTAAAAATTGTCGCCCATCCTAATGAAATTAAAATATAGGTCTAAGAAGAACATGTGAACAAAGAAAAACTAAGTAGACATGTAACAAGAATGAGGGGTAAGAAATTCAAACTTTAATTATTAAAGTAAAAATTAAAATGGAGGATTAAATTTATTAAAAGGGTGAATGGTTGTTTTTGTCTAAACTTGCTAATTCTAATTTTAGTTAAAATAAAAAGGGGAAACTTAAAGAAAAAGGGGGATGTCTAACTCAGTAAGGAATCTAGCCTTTGGAACTTTTTATTTATGAACTCAACTAGGATTTAAGAAAGGCATAAGTCATTTAAGAAATGTAAGGGAATAAAGGGACACCGAGGAGCATTTTTAGGAACACTTTTAGGTGGGTGAGGTAAATAGCAAAATTTAATTAATTAATAAAATTGATTTTTCTGGTGCAACTAGGGGATCAGGCGACATGTGTACGGGGGAGGTTTCTCCGAATTAAATAAATAAAAAAGGAATCTAATGAGGGTTTGGGAAACTAATCACTTGAAAACTCTAGAAAAATGATTGAAGAGGAGGAGTATATAGCACATCTAGCTTGCATAAGGTTACGCTGCCGAAATGTTATCTTGACTGAACTTTCTTGTGGGAGTTGGGGATACCTAGCTCAGACAATGAGTGGTAGATCGACCTTGCGAGGTGAGCTAGGAAGCTATCATTCTCTGGTATTGTGTGCATGTCCCCTTTGCAGCTTGGGGGCTCAGGGGGAAGAAGAGTACCCCTANAACTCCCAAATCAATTGAACCTTAGCACACAGATCAATAATAGGGATTCAATCTTGACTGTGTATTGTGTAATGAGTAATTGTTAAAATCATTTTCTTTGTGTATTTGTGTAATGAGTAATTATTAAAATAATTTGCTTGTGTAATCATTTGCTTTGTGTATATTAATTGTCAACTGCTTCTCGGTGACTGTGGTGTATGGTGGCACGTTGTGGTTGACTTCTGGAAAAGTCCTGATGACCAAACCCCAAACCTTTGTGCTTTACCTGAGTTACTATGTGTTTTCTGTAACACAGACGCCCTGCATGGGTTGGGGAAAACACATTGCGTGTTACTCGAGTTCCTCTGTATTTTCGGTAAACAAAGACGCGATGCGTCTCCCTTCTTCCTCTTTGGCAGATTTATCTCTGCTTTTATTCTTAATTGTCTCTTTGTTTTATCCTTAAATGTTTCTGCATTTTTCTAAGATTCCTGAGTTTATCTAAGCCAAGATTTTAATATCCTTTTTTTAATTACAATTGTATTTTATTATAAGAAACAAAGATCCTATTAATCTCGTCGAGATTTTATTTATGTCATGAATATGATGGTCAAAGAATACCCCCAATGTAAGATTGTTGTGTGTGATAAGCTGGATTTTTCTCCAATTGAAGTATATGTTGCCATCAAAGTCATCCCCAAAATCATTTTTTTTGTGACTACTGCATTTTCATTTCTGCATGAGTACTGCGTTTTTATTACAGTGTTTTTTTTGTTATTACGTGATTATTTCATTTTTTTTATTATACTGTGAGGGGAGATATTGCGAGTGTGGATCTGGTGATTATCTTCTCTCTCTGTCAAACCTTCTGGCCGAAATCGTATTAATGTCATGGTTGTGTAAGGGTTGTAGTTATTGGCAGCGACTGTAATCTAGGCAAATGAATCACCTATCCCTGTTTTATTTCATTTTTATTAAAGTCTTATGTCCAGGGCATGAGAACGACATGTGGAAGTTGTAATTGTCTATAACAATTCTCAGCCATCGTACCTACCTGGTGCATGCAGAGCGTGGTACATTTTATTTGTGCGTGTAAAAAGTATTTGGCCAAGTGGTGGTTTCCTTGATTTTATGCTCTGTCGTTTATGAGCATGGCAGTAGCGGTATCCTTTTCAGGTGAAATTGATTTTATTATATATTTACTTTCTGAAATTGACATGAATAGTTAAATTCTAAAGGTTTTTCTTGCATTCATGCATGGTTAAAACAATATATATATATACATGTCGTTCTCATGCCCTGGACATAAGACTCTAATAAAAATGAAATAAAACAAGGATGGCCCCATTTGAGTTTCTTTACAGGCTACCATGTCAGACACCTTTGAATTGGGATCAAATTGAGGATAGAGTCTTGGTGGGACCAGAAGAGATTCAAGAAACGGAAGATCAAATTCACACAATAAGACAAAGGATCAAAGAAGTGAAAGATTGACATAAGAGTTATGTCGATGCGCATCGTGTTGACCATATTTATGAAGTTGGTGACCGAGTCTTCTTACGGGTGAAACCGCATAAGAGTTCGATCAAGTTCGGAAAGGGTGCTAAAATCTCTCCTAGGTTTATGGGTCCCTTAGATATTATGGAAACAAAGGGGCCCGTGGCCTATCGACTGGCCTTGCCTAATTATTTGAGGCATATGCACGATGTGTTTCACGTATTTGTTTTGAGACATTATGTTAGTGATGCTACACATGTTATTGAAATGAGTTCATTACAAGTATCAGACGAGGGTGTGATCACGGCGGAGCCAATCCACATCCTGGACCATCGCATTTGATAGATACGATGTCGAACATTATATTAGGTCAAGGTCCAGTGGGACAACTATAGTCCACACTCAGCAACCTGGGAGGATGCATATGATATCGTCAACAGTTTCCATTTTTGTTTGATAGCTAGACATATGATACTGTGATACACTTTATTTCGACACTTACATACTGTGAAACTTCAGGATGAAGTTTAAAACAAGAGGGGGTGTATGTAACATCTCTCTCTTGTGTGCACTAAGAAGACTTATTCTTTGAGGACACTTGCATGCAAGTAATATCGATCATTATACTATTGGTTGTATTGATTATGACTATGAGATATTGTGGATTTGATGACATGTTATTTTTGTTGTATTTACATCGACGGGTGCTATTGAATGGGTTCTCCTGAGTGTGTAAGACTCTGGACGTTAGAGGATGCTGAGGTATTGATGAAACTCCTTGGAATCTGGATCAAGTTAGGGAGTGGACTGTTACGGTTTGAATGTTGTTGATGTGACATATGTACATATGATTAGATATTGTGATGTTGATTTTTATCACTGACATGTTTCGTTGATGGATGCAAGTTGACGATAGATTGCCAAACAGACTCACATTTGGAGTAAAGGGTTCACGTTTGACAACTAGAGACATTGAGGGAGAGGTGTGGAAGCAGCCCTACCATAGCCTATTAACACTCTCGCATGGCTCGAACTGTAGGTTAACGATTATCTAGTTTGGGAAGACCCACGATGCCATGAGGGAAGAATGTGATAGTCTCTCATGATGATTCTAAGGGGCGCGCAATAAGGCAGGGTCCTTATTCCTTAGAGGCCCTTAGTCTCCCACAAGATCACCTGACGGAGTATTGACTCCAGGGGTTTAACATATACCAAATTCAGTCAAATTCAGTCAAGAGGCGAGTGTCACCCTTGGATCATGTAGTGCGTCTTGAAGGGCATGTCGCGCAATAAAACAGAAAGAGGCAAGTGGCACCCTTGGAGCACATAGTGTGTCGTGAAGGGAATGTTGTGGTTTTAACTTGGGTAAATTAATAAACCTAGTACCTAGAAAACTATGCCTCCTTAGGACCTAGTCGACCTTAACTAGATGATGGTATTAGTAAAGTTTAAAAACTAATTGTTCCCCTAAAAACTGTCGCCCATCCTAATGAAATTAAAAGATAGGTCTAAGAAGAACATGTGAACAAAGAAAAACTAAGTAGACATGTAACAAGAATGAGGGGTAAGAAATTCAAAATTTAATTATTAAAGTAAAAATTAAAATGGAGGATTAAATTTATTAAAAGGGTGAATGGTTGTTTTTGTCTAAACTTGCTAATTCTAATTTTAGTTAAAATAAAAAGGTGAAACTTAAAGAAAAAGGGAAACTTAAAGAAAAAGGGGGATGTCTAAGTAAGGAATATAGCCTTTGGAACTTTTTATTTATGAACTCAACTAGGATTTAAGAAAGGCATAAGTCATTTAAGAAATGTAAGGGAATAAAGGGACACTGAGGAGCATTTTTAGGAACGCTTTTAGGTGGGTGAGGTAAATAGGAAAATTTAATTAATTAATAAAATTGATTTTTTTGGTCCAACTAAGGGATCAGGCGACATGTGTACGGGGGAGGTTTTTCCTAATTAAATAAATAAAAAAGGAATCTAATGAGGGTTTGGGAAACTAATCACTTGAAAACTCTATAAAAATGATTGAAGAGGAGGAGTATAGAGAACATCTAGCTTGTATAAGGTTACACTGTCGAAATCTTATCTTGACTGAACTTTCTTGTGGGAGTTGGGGATACCTAGCTCAGACAACGAGTGGTAGCTCGACCCTGCGAGGTGAGCTGGGAAGCTAGCATTCTCTGGTATTGTGTGCATGGCATCTTTGTGACTCGGGGGCTCAGGGGGGAGAAGAGTAYCCCTRGCATTGGCTGGGAGGTACCGGTGAGGTCACATCGRTTGGAAAGCGGGAGCTAGATGGAGCACGTGTGGGATAGAGACTTCGGAGCATTCGCATTTGGCTATGGTAGACATGTGTATATTTTTTTTCAATAATAGTTAAATTTTCCTGTATATTCATCTCTCTAATGTCAAAAGCACGCGAGTGTAATTGTGTTAAAATTTAGTTAATTTTCTGTTCTAGTGAATATACGCATGTGTAATTTGGTTGAAAGGTAGTTAAGTTATGTTTTTGCGCCTTCTTGGATCGCCAGTATTGGATGCATTAAGTGTTKTATATTTGATTATGTTGAGTGTTAAGGAATGTTTTACTGTATTAGCAATTGGGGTTTTAAATATTCTTGGGATCTGTTGCTGATTGAGCAACTCCCAAATCAATTGAACCTTAGTGCACAGATCAATAATAGGGATTCAATCTTGATTGTGTATTGTGTAAGGAGTAATTGTTAAAATCATTTTCTTTGTGTATTTGTGTAATGAGTAATTATTAAAATAATTTACTTGTGTAATCATTTGCTTAGTGTAATCATTTGCTTTGTGTATATTAATTGTCCACTGCTCCTCGGTGACTGTGGTGTATGGTTGCACGTCGTGGTTGACTTCTGGAAAAGTCCTGATGACCAAACCCCAAACCTTTGTGCTTTACCCGAGTTACTATGTGTTTTCTGTAACAAAGATGCCCTGCGTGGGTTGGGGAAAACACATTGTGTGTTACTCGATTTCCTCTGCATTTTTGGTAAACAAAGATGCGATGCATCTCCCTTCTTCCTCTTGGGAAGATTTATCTCTGCTTTTATTCTTAATTGTCTATGTGTTTTATCCTTAAATGTTTCTGCATTTTTCTAAGATTCATGAGTTTATCTAAGCCAAGATTTTAATATCCTTTTTTTAATTACAATTGTATTTTATTATAAGAAACAAAGATCCTATTAATCTCGTCGAGATTTTATTTATGTCGTGAATAGGATGGTCAAAGAATACCCCCAATGTAATATTGTTGAGTGTGATGAGATGGATTTTTCCCCAATTGAAGTATATGTCGCCATCAAAGTCATCCCCAAAATCAATTTTTTTGTGACTACTGCATTTTCATTTCTGCGTGAGTACTGCGTTTTTATTACTGTGTTTTTTTGTTACTGCGTGATTATTGCATTTTTTTTATTTTAATGTGAGGGGAGATATTGCGAGTGCGGATCTGGTGATTATCTTCTCTCTCTGTCAAACCTTGTGGAAGAAATCGCATTAATGTCATGGTTGCGTAAGGGTTGTAGTTATTGGCAGCGACTGTAATCTAGGCAACTGAATGCCTATCCCTCTTTTATTTTGTTTTTATTAGAGTTTTATGTCCACGGCATGAGAACGATGTGTGGAAGTTGTAATTGTCTATAACAGTTCTCAGCCATCATACCTACCTGGTGCATGCAGAGCATGGTACATTGTATTTGTGCGTGTAAAAAGTATTTGGCCAAGTGGTGGTTTCCTTGATTTTATGCTCTGTCGTTTATGAGCATGGCAGTAGCGGTATCCTTGTCGGGTGAAATTGATTTTACTATATATTTACTTTTTGAAATTGACATGAATAGTTAAATTCTAAAGGTTTTTCTTACATTCATGTATGGTTAAAACAATTATATATATATCGGTTATGTTGGAAATTTTTATCATTATTTAATTGAAATTGTATGGTTATTTAAAGTCTATATGGTAGAAATGTTAGTTGGGCATTATTTTGGTAATATTTTTATTTGGAAAAATCAATAAGAGTGAACGTAAAACTGTATATAAGGATTTTTATGAAATGGGAATGTTGATCACAACTACATTTTCCTTCATTGAGCATGATTGACCCTTAGTGAAACCTATTTTAGGATATGGTTATTACCAAGCCTTATTTCCTATGAATGGATCCCATTTAAATTAAATCATTAAATTTGTTTAAATGGAAGTTAATGATGTTTCACCATTAATTTGAGGTGTCACTCCATCTTTCTTAGCGACTCCATTAATGTTTTTGAAGGAATAATTCCATCATGTTTTTATCTTATCAACATGGTTACAAGATAATAGGTGGAAGAATCCTATGGTAAATAGAATTGTGCCTCAAGTTGGTTATTGCTAGATAGATTGTGTATGTTAGATATCTTTTGTGTGCTCGTAAATTTAAGGTTAATTAAATTATTGTCTAATTATTAGATTATCTGGTGGTGCACAGTGAAGGGCCACTAATGATCGGTTGTTGTTTATTTATTTGTGCGCCATGCAAATTTTGATTCATTGATTGCTAATTCTCGCATGCATTGAAGGTTCGTGCTACGTGTGTTGGTTGGTGTTGTTGCGTTTGGTTGATTTGATGTTTTATTTTAGCTTGTAGGCATTGTCTTGCGTGTGTCGGGTGGGATGTAGACACCTCCTTGTTCCTCGGAACACTCGCCAGCCTTGAGACCTTAAATGGTCAAAATCGATGGGAACCTGGACTTGAGCATTTCTTATGTGTCCTGGAGGTCCTAACCTTGTAGGGTTGGACAGGTGCATAGTATTTTTATTTCTTCGTCTAATTGATTGTAGTATGTTGCATCCAACTACATGATGTGCTAGTATTTTAGGTTGTTATGTTGTTTGTTTCCTGAATTGCATGCCTTGTGTTCATCGTCAAGTTGTGTTGATTAACTGTTGGTCGTTGTTACTTTCCTGCTTTAAAAAAAAAAAAATTCACTTGTTATGCGTCGCATGTTGTCGTAACGACAAGGGTTGTTATAAAAATCCAACCCATGGATGTTGCAAGAGATATGATGTCTTTGATAGAGGTATATCTAGCAACGAGAAAAAATGTCTCATCATAGTATTCTCCCTCCTGTTAGGAGAACCCTCTAGCCACAAATCTTTCCTTGTATTTATCGATACTCCCATCTACTACATGATTTATCTTGTAAACCCATTTTGATGTTACTACCAAATTTCCTTCAGGTCTAGGCACAATTTCCCATACATCATTTTTCATGATCGCTTGATATTCTTCCATCATAGCTTCCTTCCATTCTTTCTTCTTGACTGTTTCCTCAAAGGTGGAAGGTTTTGCATTGACAAGGCTTGTCATGATTGCCACTTTACTAGAGAATATTTTGGGACTCTTTCTTTCCCTGAAGGTCCACTGGGAGATTTATGTCTTTCTTCTTCTTGTAAGGTGGATTCTAGTCATGTTGGTCATTTTCAGTTATTGGGTACAAAAACTGGTTCTACAAGTTCAAGTGGTTGGTTTGGTTCTTCACTGGGATGTTTTGGTGAACATGTACTTTATTTCTTGGGGTATTCATATTCTTCTTCATCATTGGAGTCTACGATATCTTCTATAGATTTCTTGAAGGAAATATTCTCATTAAAAATTAGTCCCTACTGATTTCAATCTTCTACTGAGCTCGGACATAGATTCTATAAGCTTTTGATGTATCACTATATCCAACGAATATGCCCTTCTTTATTGAAGGTTCCAACTTCTTCCTTTTGTCCTTGGGTACATGGATATAGAAAGGACACCCAAAGATCCTTAAGTGTTCCACACTTGGCTTCTTTCCTGAAAAGGCTTCTTCTGGAGTCATGTTCTCTAGAATACGATGAGGACTTCTATTATGAATATATATAGTTGTCATAACTGCTTCTCCCCATAGAAACATGGATAGATTCTAGTCATTCATCATTTCCTTAACAAATTCTTCAATGGAACGATTCATTCTTTCTGCTACACCATTTTGTTGAGGATTATGTGGGACAATTAGCTCCCTCCTAATCCAATCTTCTTTGCAAAAGGAAACAAGTTCCTTGGAGGTGTATTCTCCTCCATTATCAAATCTTAGCATCTCAATCTTCTTATTTGTCAAGTTTTCCACTTCAACCTTGAATTCTTGGAACTTGCCAAATACTTCATCTTTTGTCTTTATCAGATACATCCAAGTCTTTCTTGAGAGGTCATCTATGAATGTTACATAGAAAACATAGCCTCCTAGATACTTCACTGGCATAGGGCCACATAAATTTGATTGTATTAGATCCAATATATATTTGGATCTATTCTCACTACTTGGGAATGGATTCTTAATATTCTTCCCAAGTGCACATCCTTTGCAAATACCTTAGTGTATTGATTGTAGTTTTGGTGTGCCTACAACCATCTAT
>JZKD02S2007584.1:426149-450665 GCA_000966675.3 Picea glauca | reverse complement strand
GGGATATGAGCAGAAGAGGGTTTACGGAAGAGGGGATGATTATCATTCGACTTGGATTTTTGGGGGAGGGCTCTCTTGGATTTGGGGAATTTGCTGGAGAGAGTTTGAGTTGGGGAGTCGGGCAAAGGATTAGTACAGGGGGCACCGGTTTGCTGGGGGTTTTGGGCACGGGGGCCAGGATATCCATATGGTATCATGGAGCTAGGAATTTGTCCTAGTTGGTGGAAACAAGGTTTGGGCAGAGTTGGTCAGCGCATTAGGCAACAACAAAGCAGCAGGCTGGACAACTGGGTCGACGGAGAAACTAGCATCAGGAAGAGGTAAAATTGTTTTATTCTGTTATGAAATTATTATTCGTTGATAAATTTATATGCGTATGTGTTGAATTTATAAGAAATTACTGAGTTTCTGAAATCAAGTAGAAGATATTGTTTTGTTTATGGAATTAATGGATGTTAAATTAATTCGATTACTACATATAGCTACTATTACCTAACTAACATGAACTCCCTAACATGACATGGATTAAGCATTAACATGGTTCTTTCCTTAACATGACTTGGATTAAGCATTAGCATGGTTCTTAGATTACAACAAATGATGCGTATTTTCAGTTAATTATTGGATTCGACAACCATCCCTTAGATGAAAACCACGACTCAGAAAACATTGAACATAACCATACGAGTGGAAGACTTCCAAATTCACTAAAATAAAAGACAAAAAGTATAAAGTTGATCTATTATCTCTACTAGAATATTTTTCCCACCCATAATTACGTCGATAGGCATACACCTATTGGAGGGGCACAATTAATGATCTTTTAATACTAAATCTTAATCTAATGGTTATTATTTGAATATGTTGGCATATTCTTAGTCGTCCTCCTAAATCAATGAATGAGACTTATTGATCATAACCTCCTTGCATTTCTAAAAGCATATGTTAACCTGTTTACTTTTTCACATTTACCTAATTATATTAAGAAATTACTGTAAGGTCGTATAATTTCCACGTTTACATGATTAACCATGATCAATATATATGCAAGCCATGTTTGAATAATTAGCAGGCACTACCTCAAGTGCAGGCACGTATCATATTGGAGGTAGGTATTTCTTTTTTTTATGGAGTGTGAACCCTCGCATGGCCTGATCATTTTAGAAGGTGTATGTGTGTCTGTGAGTTAGGATCCGTAGGTGAGTGCTCCAACTTATTTTTTACGAGCGTGCGTTTTTACATGCTAGCTCTGCATGCCACCAGGTGTTCGTTATTCTTTGAGTGGTCCACCTTCTTTACTAGCGGCATGTGCTTTTACTTTCTAGCTCTGCATGCCACCACACCGTGGGTGAGTACTCCGCCTTCTCTCAATGCATTTTTACTTGGTGCATGCCTACACATACCAACCTGTGTTTTTACTGCTCACATTGTGAGTATATGGAGAGTTATTGTGTTTTTACTTCCGTTTATTTTACATTTAGCGCTCACTCTGTGCATGCATGCTTTTTAAATTGCCGCTCATTTTACATTGAGCACTTCCAAGTAGTTTGTATTTCTTCCCTCTTCATTTCTAACCAAACGTGAAATGGACGAAGGCAACAACATAGACACGAAGTTGGACGAAGGCAGCAACATAAAAGAGTAGCATAATAGTGCAGCACAAACATGTTATCAAATATTTGGTTTGGGAAAATTTTTGGTTTGGATTTCTCATTATACAGGAGACCCACCATTAATTTTTGAAATCAATTTACTTAGAATTGCATTGAACAAATATTTCTCTCACATAATTTCATATTTGGATTCATATAATTTCATTAATTTTTGAAATCAAATTACTTAGAAATGCATTGAGCGAATATTTCTCTCACATAATTTCATATTTGGATTCATTCTCAGATCAATTAACATTTTATATTTAGGGTTGGGCTAACATTTTATATTTAGGGTTGGGCTCTTTGCTAGATCCGACTAATGCACATTAAGTTTTCATATAATTTCATAGTTAGATTCAGTCTTAGATCAATTAACATTTTATATTTAGGTGGGGCTCTATGCCAGATCTGACATTTTATATTTAGGGTGGGGCTCTTTGCCAGATCTGATGAATGCACATTATGTTTTCTACTGCTATCAAGGTTTCTCGTAGTCATATTTAAAAAAATATTTACAAGCGTCCTAAACCCTAATGGTAATCCTAACCTTAATCACGCTTCTTTGTTAATATATCACTCTTTAGATTTGTTTTAATATTTCAAATTTTAGATCTAAATTTTATTGTTATGATATGTTTTGAATATTAATTGTAATTTTTTATCTTTCCTATCGACGTATATCAACCATATTTAATGATATGGTTGTGCTAGTAGAATATTAGCAAAGAGAAAAAAATAAAATAATATATTATTATTACAAGGAAAGACAAGGGGAACACATGCTTCAACGTGACAACCCTTTTCACATAGATAACTACCTTGGCCCTAATTAATTCATTGTCTTAATGACTTTCCATATGTTGCGAACATCATGAATTTTTAATAGTAATTTGTGTTTAAATTATACATGAAACAAACCTTGAATTACATTAATTAATAAATATAACGTAAGTCAAGCATATTATAAAGTATGTGTAAGGATTCTCCCACTTTGTCCAAAGGTGTTTTCGTGGCATCAATTGATTTGATTTTTCATACTACAATGAATTGCATTAATTTGTATCATCATCGTGGATCAATCGATATGATTTTTCCCTTTCTTTAGAGTAAATATCCTCTCTGATGTCAACACACTTCTTCCTTTCCATTCCTTTTTAAAATTCAATCCGCACAATTGATCTCATCCTAATTGGGAGGGTCCTTAGGATTGAGATTCACTAAATTCATGCTGTTACGTACTGTTACAAAAATCCTGAGTGGGTTTTAGCTAGGTACATTATCTGTATTCTCGACAATGGAACATAATAGAATAGTGGTCTTCTTGACAATCATAATCATATTGTAGTGTCAACCAATCCGGTGCTTTTATAATAATGCGATTTCAACTACACTTTTCATTTACTAATGTTTGAGATCAAAGACAATGAAGTGGTTGTCGACACTTGAATATAAGTGTTTTGATTAGGGTTTTGAGATATCATGGGTATTCTATGGAAATGGTGAGAAACAAATAGAGGGTCAAAGTCATAGATACAAATAAAATAATGGAGGAATATTTTGAGAATATTGTGCAACATGTGTTTGATTAGATGTTAGTTTGTTTGTTTAGAGGAAATATTGATCAATGAAAATCTCATCATCTAGGTAGGCAACTAGGTAATTANGGGATATGAGCAGAAGAGGGTTTACGGAAGAGGGGATGATTATCATTCGACTTGGATTTTTGGGGGAGGGCTCTCTTGGATTTGGGGAATTTGCTGGAGAGAGTTTGAGTTGGGGAGTCGGGCAAAGGATTAGTACAGGGGGCACCGGTTTGCTGGGGGTTTTGGGCACGGGGGCCAGGATATCCATATGGTATCATGGAGCTAGGAATTTGTCCTAGTTGGTGGAAACAAGGTTTGGGCAGAGTTGGTCAGCGCATTAGGCAACAACAAAGCAGCAGGCTGGACAACTGGGTCGACGGAGAAACTAGCATCAGGAAGAGGTAAAATTGTTTTATTCTGTTATGAAATTATTATTCGTTGATAAATTTATATGCGTATGTGTTGAATTTATAAGAAATTACTGAGTTTCTGAAATCAAGTAGAAGATATTGTTTTGTTTATGGAATTAATGGATGTTAAATTAATTCGATTACTACATATAGCTACTATTACCTAACTAACATGAACTCCCTAACATGACATGGATTAAGCATTAACATGGTTCTTTCCTTAACATGACTTGGATTAAGCATTAGCATGGTTCTTAGATTACAACAAATGATGCGTATTTTCAGTTAATTATTGGATTCGACAACCATCCCTTAGATGAAAACCACGACTCAGAAAACATTGAACATAACCATACGAGTGGAAGACTTCCAAATTCACTAAAATAAAAGACAAAAAGTATAAAGTTGATCTATTATCTCTACTAGAATATTTTTCCCACCCATAATTACGTCGATAGGCATACACCTATTGGAGGGGCACAATTAATGATCTTTTAATACTAAATCTTAATCTAATGGTTATTATTTGAATATGTTGGCATATTCTTAGTCGTCCTCCTAAATCAATGAATGAGACTTATTGATCATAACCTCCTTGCATTTCTAAAAGCATATGTTAACCTGTTTACTTTTTCACATTTACCTAATTATATTAAGAAATTACTGTAAGGTCGTATAATTTCCACGTTTACATGATTAACCATGATCAATATATATGCAAGCCATGTTTGAATAATTAGCAGGCACTACCTCAAGTGCAGGCACGTATCATATTGGAGGTAGGTATTTTTTTTTATGGACTATGAACCCTCGCATGGCCTGATCATTTTAGAAGGTGTTCATTCGTCTGTGAGTTAGGATCCGTAGGTGAGTGCTCCAGCTTCTTTTTTACGAGCGTGCGTTTTTACATGTTAGCTTTGCATGCCACCAGGGGTCCGTTATTCTTTGAGTGGTCCACCTTCTTTACTAGCAACATGTGCTTTTACTTGCTAGCTTTGCATGCCACCACACCATGGGTGAGTACTCCACCTTCTCTCAATGCATTTTTACTTGGTGCATGCCTACACATACTAGCCTGTGTTTTCACTGCTCACATTGTGAGTATATGGAGAGTTATTGTCTTTTTACTCCGCTTATTTTACATTTAGCACTCGCTCTGTGCATGCATGCTTTTTAAATTGCCGCTCATTTTACATTGAGCACCTCCAAGTAGTTTGTATTTCTTCCCTCTTCATTTCTAACCAAACGTGAAATGGACGAAGGCAGCAACATAAAAGAGTAGCATAATAGTGCAACACAAACATGTTATCAAATATTTGGTTTGGGAAAAAATTTGGTTTGGATTTCTCATTATACAAGAGACCCACCATTAATTTTTGAAATCAATTTACTTAGAATTGCATTGAACGAATATTTCTCTCACATAATTTCATATTTGGATTCATATAATTTCATTAATTTTTTAAATCAATTTACTTAGAAATGCATTGAACGAATATTTCTCTCACATAATTTCATATTTGGACTCATTCTCAGATCAATTAACATTTTATATTTAGGGTTAGGTTAACATTTTATATTTAGGGTTGGGCTCTTTGCTAGATCCGACTAATGCACATTAAGTTTTCATATAATTTCATATTTAGATTCAGCCTCAAATCAATTAACATTTTATATTTAGGTGGGGCTCTTTGCCAGGTCTGACATTTTATATTTAGGGTGGGGCTCTTTGCTAGATCTAAGGATGCACATTATGTTTTCTACTACTATCAAAGTTTCTCGTAGTCATATTTAAAAAAATATTTGCAAGCGTCCTAAACCCTAACAGTAATCCTAACCTTAATCACGCTTCTTTGTTAATATATCACTCTTTAAATTTGTTTTAATATTTCAAATTTTAGAGCTAAATTTTATTGTTATAATTTGTTTTAAATATTAATTGTCATTTTTTATCTTTCCTATCAGCGTATATCAACCATATTTAATGATATGGTTGTACTAGTAGAATATTAACAAAGAGAAAAAAAATAAAATAATATATTATTATTACAAGGAAAGACTAGGGGAACACATACTTCAACGTTACAACCCTTTTCACATAGATAACTACCCTGGCCCTAATTAATTCATTGTCTTAATGACTTTCCAAATGTTGCGAACATCATGAACTTTTAATAGTAATTTGTGTTTAAATTATACATGAAACAAACCTTGAATTACATTAATTAATAAATATAACGTAAGTCAAGCATATTATAAAGTATGTGTAAGGATTCTCCAACTTTGTCCAAAGGTGTTTTCGTGGCATCAATTGATATGATTTTTCATACTACAATGAATTGCATTAATTTGTATCATCATCGTGGATCAATTGATATGACTTTTCCCTTTCTTTAGAGTAAATATCCTCTATGTCAATAGACTTCTTCCTTTCCATTCCTTTTTAAAATTCAATCCGCACAATTGATCTCATCCTAATTGGGGTCCTTAGGATTGAGATTCACTAAATTCATGCTTTTACGTACTGTTACAAAAACCCTGAGTAGGCAAGGTGGGTTTTAGCTAGGTACATTATCTGTATTTTCGACAATGGAACATAATAGAATAGTGGTCTTCTTGACAATCATAATCATATTGTAGTGTCAACCAATCTGGTGCTTTTATAATAATGCGATTTCAACTACACTTTTCATTTATTAATGTTTGAGATCAAAGACAATGAAGTGGTTGTCGACACTTGAATATAAGTGTTCTGATTAGGGTTTTGAGATATCATGGGTATTCTATGGAAATGATGAGAAACAAATAGAGGTCCAAAGTCATACATACAAATAAAATAATGGATGAATATTTTGAGAATATTGTGCAACATGTGTTTGATTAGATGTTAGTTTGTTTGTTTAGAGGAAATATTGATCAATGAAAATCTCATCATCTAGGCGGGCAACTAGGTAATTAAGAATAATTATGTTTCATTATTTTAGGAACCCTTTGTTATTGTTGGACCTAACTATTTTAAATCAACCTAAACAATGTGATTTGATGTTTCAAATAAATAAAATCTTGTTTTCACATTTTTTAAGGCAAGACGATAGCTAAATTTCCTACTATTGGCATGCATGGTGAGTGATAGAATACTAAATTAAGGAATTTCATAAAAAAAAATTATATATATAAAAGTTAGCAAAAGTTGTTGAATCCAAATCCAAGTCCATATTACATAATTATTGATCTAAATTTCAATCCAATTCAATATATAAATTACTTTAAGTTAGCAGAATATGTTCAATCCAATTTCCATTTTACTGTAACGTCCCCTTCGTTATGACAACAAACGATGATGCATAATAGGTAAACAAAAAAATTGCATTAGGAAATTAAAAACATCACAACCTAATTAATAACATCACAAGATACACATCATCATAATTTAATAACGACACATTCAACGCATTAACACAATTAACAACAACGCATAAACATAAGGAGTGACGCAATTCAACACAACACGATCAACTGAAGAAAATACAATAAATGATCAACCATGTCACTGAGTAATAAATAACTACTCATCCAACCTACCCTGCAAGGTTAGGACCTCCAGGAAACATAAGCAACGCTCAAGCCCATGATTCATTTGATTGATTTTGACCACTTAAGGTCTCAAGGCTAGTGATTGTTCTGAGGAACAAGGAGGTATCTAATTCCCGTAATTAATCACAACTCAAAACTCCAGTCTAGATTTATCAGTCATACATCTGCATTATTTCATGGTGCAAGAAAATCTAATTACTCAATCAATCTTACATCAACAGCATTTTAATGGCGCAAGAAAATCTATTTACTCAATCAATCATACATCGACATCATTTTATTGACGCAAGAGTAATCATCAATTTTATTTTCATGGCATGAAAGTAATCATCAATTTTATCTTCATGGCACAAGTAATCTAATCACAAACCAATCATACATCACATTAATTTTCATGGCACATGAGTAATAATCAACTTTATTATCATGGCGCAAGAGTAAGAAAATTACATATCGAATCATACATCGCATAGATTTCATAGCGCAAGAGTAAGCTAATTACATATTCAATCATAAATCAACATGAACTTAGAGATGACCTAAAAATCTAGTTTAAATTAAAAGAATAGCAATCTTAATTAAACAATATATGAGAAATTCAAGTCTAAATTAAAAATCCATTTTTAAAGTTTAAAAGAAGGACCCAACCTGGCTTGAGAAACCATTAAGGAAATTTAGAAACACTCCCCCACAAAAATAAGGAATCTAGAACTCTTATCTCGACTACAGGATTAGAATTTAGAGAGGACGTTACCAGTCCTAAGGGACGATCATTTGAAGGGAAGTTTTCCAGTCCTATCTGGACTCCCGCTGTCGAATAAATGCAAGATTCCTGCAGCTACACTGTACCCAAGAAAAGTATTGGGCTCGAATACAGATTCCAAATCATATCAACATCGAACTAGGGTTAATCATAGCAATTCTATAATCCGAACATCAAGTCGCCACAACAGCGCCCAAGCGCCGAGCCCACCAGACACGAGGATTAAAGAAGGAATCAGATGGTAAAAATTCTTGCAAATGCTAAGCTCTACCAATTCAGAAACAATTTAAGAATGCACACAGATGCAACGAGCTTCTACCCTTGCACCAGGAGGAATGGCCAGTTACGTTTTACTGGTTCGCATAGAAATTTTAAGCCTCCATCAATTTAAATTAAATATGGAAGGTTTAGGATTGGAACTAAACACTGGGAAATTCCCATCGCACCCAAAATTTCTGCGCACACTGTGACCAGATTTTTGATCAAAATCAATGCATGAACCTGGAAATTCCCCCACGCTCACCATACACCACATGCCCATACTGCGGTGTATTTTCAGTGATAAGAGGGGGGCGTAATACCATTGATCCCTGGGTTACATCCGATTAATAAATTCTCAATGACATCCATGAGGAACCCAACTAGATTCTTTTTGAAAGGAGAAGAGCCAGCCAAGATCCACTTGGATAGAGTTTTGATGGATTTCAATCAATAGGCAGAAGACAGCATCTAATGACCAGACCATGCGAGTTCCTTCCACAAGGTCCCTTCATTTACACAATTACGAAGGTCTACAATATCGATTGGGTAGTTACTTTTGCATCCGAGAATAATATTTATGGGCAGCGATTTAATTGCTTCTAACAATCCCCATAGGAAGATCCAAATAGCAGTGCAAAAGTAAATTAAAAAGGGGGATTCGCAAGGGAAAAAAACGTTCAATAAATTCCAAGGCTATGGTTAAGAAAATTAATGACATGGCATTCCAGAAATTCCTTATTTACTCAATCCATCTAGAAATTCTAAACCAATAACAGAATCCATTATAGCGTAATACTCTAGATCCCAGCTTGTCTCACAAAGTAGAGCCACCACTCTCTCTCAAGTTAGGTATCCTAACTCTCACAAGTAAAACTTACCCATGACATTTTTTCTCATCTAGGCCATTTGTTTTATATAATTTCTCCATGACAAATAACATAAAAATCATAATATGTTATAGCATATAACAAATAACATAAAAATCATAATCCATCAACATAATTATAAGAATCCATAAGATAAACAAATAACAATGTAATATAATCAGATCACTTGCATGCAAGTGTCCTCAAAGAATAAGTAAATTCATGTACCATAATAGTGCATGTTCTCTGAACGTTGTTG
The DNA here is from genome assembly GCA_000966675.3 of Picea glauca. Classification (NCBI taxonomy): domain Eukaryota; kingdom Viridiplantae; phylum Streptophyta; class Pinopsida; order Pinales; family Pinaceae; genus Picea; species Picea glauca. The sequence goes on along the minus strand of JZKD02S2007584.1, from coordinate 441,274 downwards.
TCAAGTACACAATATTCACATCATCATCCTAGACATTTTTCATATCCCACATGGTTTCACAAATTAACAAATGTTGTTCCGGATCTTCTGTACCATCCCCCTGAAAGACAGGAATTCTTAAGGTTGGAGCTACCACTTCCATAGTGTTTTGCGTAGTATTCCCTCTCGGTGATGCTATTTGAGCTTAAGTTATTGTACTAATTTCATTGTTTTGACACTGTTGACTACTATCCTTACTTCCCTTAATAACTATAATTGACAAATTTTCTTCATATCTCAGAGATTCACAATGGGTCGTGGGGTCGACGCAAAGTATGGCATGAATGGAATATTCTCCTATCGGACTGAGCCAATTTTTTGTGTGCGATGTGATCTGGAGTATTACGCCAATGTCTCTTTCTTCAAAATCATTGGGCTTATCTTCTCTCTCATCGACAATCCTCTTCCTACTATAAAAAAATCTCTTTCCATTGCTTAATACCCCACTCTCTTCTTTTGTCGCACCTTCCTCTTCTCTCGGCATCATCAACTCATATGTTCATCATTCATTTTTCCCTGCGACACTTAGACCATTATATGGTCATCCTTTAGTTCCCACGATGCAAAAAGGCACTTAGAAATCATATTCTCTCCTCATGCATCCTTTATCACAGAGAAATATATTAATCCAAGTGGACAGTGACTTCAAGTATCTTCCACGCAGACCCTTAAATGATTGAGTGCAATCTATATTAAATTCAACAATGTAACCTTCCAATAGACTATTCAACAAGAAATCTACTGCATCTGTTACCCGATTACTTATAGCATTGAGTTACTATATCAACTCAGGGGTCTAGTTTCTTAGAACAACAGTGCAATGTCTTCCATTTTGCTTGACAAATCTCTGTTTCTAGTTCGTCAAAACATTCATGAAATCTAAAAAGAATTTCATGAAAAATTATAAACACATACCTTTATAACCATTCTTTTTCATTGATCTGTAGGTTCTAATTATAATGTACTGCAAACTCGATATCCTTCCCTTATAACCATTGTCTGACATCCTCCTTAGTTGGCCTCCACATTCCCCTCAGTGACAGATCTCGGTCCTGAGAATGGAATCATGTGTTGGTGTGCAGTGGGTAGACCCGAGGTTCAACTTTAAATCACCAACAAAGCCCTAAAGATATCATCCCTTTCGGTATCAATCACAATTAGGTGAATTCTAACCCAAGGTACCTATGGGGATTGAAAGAACAATGTTTCCACAATCATGGGGGAATATGAAGTACAATCATCCTAACCATTCACTTAACATTCATTCATTTATCCTATGCATGGAACCATAACAACATAATAACCTATGAGATATTCATATTATATACTCATTCAACATGTGTGCAAAACCATCAGACACATATTCATATTACCCATTAAGCATCTATTACATGTGCGAAGAAAATAGAATAAACCAACACATCATGACAACAAACACAATTTGACATAGAGATTTAACGTGGTTCAACATAAACTAGGCTACATTCACAATGAATGGCTCCGTATATTATTCATTCTTCTTTAGTTCTTACAATAGGTGCACACTACACTCATACAATAATATTCAATTCAAACCCAAACTTGCCCATGTTGTTCTATGCTGCAGTGCACACATAACTCTAGACTGATATTCGAATCAACTCATACTCAACTACTCAACTCATTAACAAGGAATAACTACTCAATCATTGAACAACTAATGATGAGCCACCTCTACCCCAAAAACCCATTACATATTTATAGTATTTCATTAGGGCTTATCCCATTACAATGTGGAAAAAATGTCTCGAATATCCTAACTAAATTTCTCCTTTTGCACACGGTGACTTCTTAAAATGCGCTATCTTACTCTCTTTCTCCCATGCGTGCCACTCCTTAGCTAAAATGTCACGTGATCTTCTCTTGTGTGATTCCCAAAACTTGTCCTAAAATGACCTCCTCCAATAGATAAAGCAGAAGGAGGCCATCACGAACATGTATTCCCACTTGCACATCTTTCAACAAGTGTCAGCCAACATAATGGAAAAACATAGTTGAGTGCAAGCCAATAACACCTAGCATGTCACCATCCTTAAACCTTTAGGTGATATTGACAGATGGATTGTCAAAAAACTAGATGCTCTGGTCGATCTTCCTCACCCCACATAGATATAAAGAAAAATTGGTTACACTTTGCTTGACTAGTGCCAGTAAGATAGGAAGAGAGAAGAAAAGGAGACAACTAGTTTGCTAGAAATATGTACTCAACTTCAAAAAGTAGCACAAGTTCTGATACATAAGTGTCACCTCCCTCCCATTAAAGAGCTCAAAAAGACCCTCAGGATGGAACAACTCCTCGAAAAGGTCTAGAAAAACACAAGTCAGAGGTGACAGATAATTGAATTAGCCAAATTAGACACCATGATTCGAGAATTCATGGAAACCTTGGCAAAAGACATGAGGACCATCACTGATAAAAAAATCGTACATGAATTTTCCCTCAAGGAACTCTCATACCATGAATTCATATTGCTCTATGACCAACTTGAATTTGGATAGCTTACATTAGAGACAAGAGCACTTGAATAAGACAAAATAGCAAATTATGATGTGTTGACAATGTATTCTATTTCATCTTTTTCCAACCATCCTCATTTTTGTATTGATTCTCACACATGTCAATAGCTAGTGGGGGGATATGAAAGGTATTTTTAACTCCTTATGGAAGTCAAGAAGCCATTTTGAGGAGTTATCAAATTTTGTATAAATAAAGGAAGAAGCCCATTTTGAAAGGGATCTTCAAGCATTGTGTATTCCCTAAACTATTTTGGAGAAAAGATACTCTGTTAACTAATATCGAGAAGCCCTTGGGGCCACTTTTGATAGAGAGAAGAGATTGTCTAAATTGATGTTTTATATAAACATTTTTTAATAGATTGTCTATTGTTTGCATGTGTTGTAAGAATATATTGTTTCCTATATAATTTTCTTAAGCAATCATTATTTTTATCACAAATTTGCTATTCTTTCTTATGTTTATGTCCTGAGAATATGAGTTTTTTTATGTATGCAATAATGTGATTTAGATTATTATAGTTATATATTTGTATGAAATTGTTTCCTAACTTTGTTTCTTAATAAAAACTATATGAGTGTAGTTATTTGTAGAGTTTAGTTTCATTTCAGTTACTTATTTGATTATGATAGACTGCTCCTAGGTACGATAGGATAGATTATATTTATTTTATGCAATTAGATAGTATTCATCTAAATATGCATTCGCAAATAATCCAACCACCCCCCTGATAACCAGTAATGGTATCCATGCCATAATCCTAATGGTTCTCCTAAACCAAATGGTGCATAGTCTAATTGGGACCATGTACTTGGGAGTACCCCTTGCAATTGAAAGGAATGTATGCCCCATCAACAATTCTATACACATTTTCCTCTGAAAATTAGCACCAACATTGATTAGGCCAAAGGGAATTCTATGATATGGAAATGTTCCACACCTTGTTCTAATAGTGGTCTTCAATAGGTCTGTTTCTACTATGAGAACCTGGTTATATCCAAAAAACCTGTCCAAAAGAGAGAATGTTTGAGAAACAAAGACAAGTTATAATATATGTTCCATAAGGGGAACGAGGTAATTTCCCTTTTCAAAGGATTGGTTAAATTTCCTAAAATTCACACATAGTATATTCTCCCATGAATTCTTCTTGAAAGGAACCAGATTGTACACCCAAGTAGAATGACATAATTTAAATATAATATGGGTGTCTAGCAACTTATTTAACTCCTTCTGAATAAATTGTTCAAGAGTTAGATGTATCTTCCTTAGCTTTTGTTGAAACGAATTGAAACCCTCTTTGATAGGAATAATGTGATGAATAACATGGGTGTCATAGGTCTTCAAGTCCTAGTAAGTCTAAGAGAATACATCTCGATAATTATTGAACAACTGTGTGAAGGTCTCTTTCTTTGCCTTCGAACAACAAGTGACTGGATTGATAAACTTGGTATATCCGGGAGTTCCTAGATTCACCAGAGCATGCATCATAGTGGAGCTAATTGTATTTGTATTCATAGGAGTTCTCAACTTAGTCGGCATATCAAACAACGTTTCAGGTGATAATAGACTCCTTGGGATGTATTTAGCTTAAATATTACTTGCTTCATCATGATAATCCTAAAGATTATATTTGTCCACTTCATCATCTATCACAAAATCTTGGAATATGTTAGCACCTGTAAGGAAATCTATAATCTAAGGATCATCATTGAATATTCTCCAGTTTGTGATGTTGTCCAATATGGAAGGCCTAATAATGATTTCAATAGTAAAATCGTTATCCAGGGGTGTGAATCCTGAAGTTGCATTGGCTAAAGTGTTAGTGACAACATTTTGGGAATGAGGTATAGTCGTAATATTAAGTTTATAGAAATAATTGATCAAGTATCATACCTCATGTTAGTAACCTTTCAAATGGGGAGATAGGAAGTGAATAGTGTTTCTTACCTATCTGATAATTATCTCCTAGTCACCAAAAACTTAGGTTGTTGGCCTTCTTCAAGACTTATACCAAGGCTTCATATTTGGCTATATTATCGGTGTATTCAAACTCTAAATGGTAGGATATAAGAGTCTTATGCTTCTTAGTATCAATGAGAATGAATATTGCCTTAACTCCTTCCTGTGATTTGGAGCCCTCGAAAAAATAATTCTAAATGTTAACCTAATATTGAGTTAGTAAAAAATAGTCTACTTCTACTATAGTACAATCATCAACCTTAGTCTGAGTGCAGTGAAGGATTTTGGATTGTGTGTTTGTTTGGATCAAAGATGGTTGGACTTCATAGAAACCATGGTTAGCCTCTAAAAAGTAATTTCCTAAATAATTATGAGAAAAAATGATTGGATCATTCTTACCTTCAAGTTTCATTAATGTATTATTCATATATGATTCGTTGTTCACTGTCATATGATTCGTCTTACCCTTATATGGAATCCACAAGTGGGTCCATTCCAGATAAATATCCTTGTATTTTTGCAGACCTTTCAACTACTCAGAAATAAACCATATCCTTTTGGGACGACAACCATAATGATATCAATGACATGCTGGAATCTATGATCAAAATCTAGTCTAATCATAACATCTTTAGTCTCACTTCCTACCTTAACATTTGACCTATCTAACTGTATGATCTCGGTAGTACTCTTTTCTAGGGCATCATTTTGCCTTTGGAAAATCGAATAGGGTGTGATATTATAGGAATCACTAGAATCCTCTAGAAAATTATGCACATTGAAATTAAAAATTTCAAATCTGAGTAAAAAGGGCGAGACCTAAGACCTAGAATGTGATCTTATACTAGCTACATTTATCACATATTTAATTTCATTTTTTCTTTATGCCTTTCTTTCAGTAATTTTAGAAGTGTTGTCTATTTCAACAACAGTCTTCTTCTAAGAATCATTAGGGTTGAAAGTGTCGAGAATAATATCATGTTCGTAAGGGAGTACGTAGATATCATACATGGAGATGTTGGCCTTGGTTTTCGTTATATATTCAATAACATTATATTCCAAAGCGTGCGTTTTGATTTTTCTTGGTATTTTACTTTCTTGTGAGGTTCTGGTTTTGTTGTTGGATGGTGGAGTTTATTGTTGGTTGATGTGGAAATATTTGGTTTTTGAGTAGGATTCGAAGGATTTATCTTTTTGGGAGTAGTGATTATGTTTTAGGGTACATGAGTTTTGGGTACCTCCCCTTTNAATTTTCTCATACCCAAACCTTATGATGAAGGATTTTTCAAAATCATTCCAGTTGGTTATGGAACCAACTGGTAAGTTAAAATATCATGTGGAAGCCTTGTTCTTGAAAGTGTAGGGAAATAGTCTGCAAACCATGTCTTCACAGCGAATGTCAAAGAGTCAATTGGAAATAAATAAATTCTTTGCATGTCCTTCCAGTGAGTAAGATTTGTATGGATTGAACTTTGAGAGAAGTCTTTCTAAACATTTGGGAGGTTCATGCATAGGTGGAGGTATGTTTAAATCCCCTTGGGACATCCACAATGAGATTATATTATGGTTATGAGCCATTCTATCTTCCATATATGATACAAAATGTCCTTGTCAAAGTTGTGCTCGGAAATTATATGAGTAAGACCAGGAGGTGTGGGATGTATTTGGTCCAAAGCTATGGGTATTTCCTAAAAATCAGTTTCGATCAGATCCTCTATGGAGTCAACAAGATTTTTTTTATGATTATCAGGTCATCTTACATAGGTAGATATCCTCCTAGATAGTGATAAAGTTATTAGTAGTTGTCCAAGTAATTTTATGTATGAGCATGTGATATGAGGAGCTTCAAAAAAATCCTTGTTTGGGACAGGATACTAATCTTTGGGTTGGTTTTCACGACTGCCAACAACTCTTTTGAATGCAAGATTTGAATATTTGAAGGTAATTTCTTGTTCATAAGAGATATGTGGCAGGGGTTGTTGGCCAATAATATTATTAGAGGAACGACCATGCATTTTTCATAAATTTATGCTATCCATGCAAATCAAGCCCTCCTTCTAGCCCCAAATTTGTTGATGTGACAAAATTTCCCTTCAACAGTAAGGGGTACTCCTCGACACACGGCCCTAATTAGACTATGCATTGTTTTTTTAGTAGACCCATCATGATTATGTCCTGACTGCCACTACTAGGTTTGAGGGGTGATTGGATTGTTGTGAATGTGATGGGAATGAAAATGCAATATAACTAAGTGCAAAAACAAAATCTAATCTACCCTATCCTATCTAGGAGCATCTACGGTAATTGAATGAGAAGTTATAAATTAAACTAATCCCTGGGAATAACTTCTTCCAAATAGTTGTTAAGAAGCAATATGGTTAGACAACAAATGCATGGAAATACATAACTAGATTAGTCTAAATCATGAAATTACATACATAAGAAACTGATCATCTCAGGACAAAACATAAGAAAGAATGAGAAAATATGCAATAATAATTTTGATTTTAATAAGAACAGTCTATAAGAAAAAGGACATTATTACATCACATGCAAATAACACATAGTTTGTTGAAAGTTATTTTACAACAACTACCTTATACAAGATTTCTTCTCTCCAACAAAATGTTCATGAGGGATTCTCAATATTAATTCTCCAATTAGTTTTTGAATATACAATGCTTGAAGAGGCCCTACAAAATGGTCATCTTCCTCTACTTATAGTAGTTTGAGTAATTGTTGATAGTGTCTTATTGAATTCATCAAGAAGCAATTACAAGTCCCTTCATCTTCCCCTTCTTTGTTGTTGTTGACAGGTGTTAGAATAGGACGAAGATGACGGTGGTTGAAAAAAAAAAAATAGAGGGCAGTTGGGAGAAAAAATGAATTTCCTCTTTCATCTTATTCAAGTGTATTTTTCCCTTAAATAGGATTCCCAAACTACATGTTAGCATTCAATTGATATGATTCTATGATACAAAATTTCTTCTAGAGTGTAACACCCTATTTCCCCCAGTTTGTAAATATGACTATATTGGCCAAAAGACTATGGAAAACTCAATATGTGTGAATATTTGATTTGATGGACCTTTGCATAAAAGGTCAATGAATGTAAATTATATTATTTACTAGAAAATGGATAAGTGTTGCATGATTGTTGAAAAGGGGGTATGCTAAGAGAGACCACGGATGTTATGAAAGATATGGTGAAGGGGACCAGGAATGGTTGTGTTAAGCTCCACCAAAACAATACCTTACTGCATTTTATTTCTCAGGACCAGAATAGTCCTCTGACCTAGAAATGAATTACAGTTAGGTTGGTAGTTGGGATGAACTCCTCAAGAGTTAATGAGGGGATGGGGCAGAGCACCCATCTATAAGGCTTTCATACTTGACGATAGACTAGGAATTCAAGCCACACTCAATCTTATTGAGAAAGGAAATAAAGGAAGGTGTGGTGGGTGGAGGAAGACCTGCGAAGAGTGTAGAGACGAGAGACTAAGCTCTTGGGTTCAAGGAATAACTAAGGAATGAGTGTTCTGTTCGCAGGGAAAATGGCTAGCAGGGTTACGATACAAGCTAATAAATGAGGTTGGTCCTCCTTTCTTGGTATTGTGTAAATTTTTGCCAAGATTTTGAGGGAGGAGGAGAGTAACCTCTGTACCTACTGTCGCTAAGCTAGAAGAAAGGATTTTATCCCAGAGCATCGTGGTCTAGCTCAAGGGTGGCTAGTTGTAAATCCGTTTGGAGTGACTGAGCCTATGGTTGGGTGGAAACGAACACCCCTTTCAGTAGTTGCTTCACATTATCTGGTTCTGACAAGTATTTCGTACTTTATGTATTGAACTGAAATAATGGATGAATGCACACATTTATGTATAAATATGTGTATTTATAACTAGATTTTGTGTGGAATGGTTGTGATATGTGCACAATAATCCCCTTGTGAACTTATGCTTTTGACTGATATTATGTATGCCCAAGCTTAGCTCCTGAGGCTTCTTAGGACATAATCTTGTAAGATGATCGAGATAGAGATATCGTGTCAACCTGAACCTATCCGTTCAAAGAGGATACCTCGTTTAGACTCCTTATTGTGCGACTGAGATTTTAGGCCCAAGTCGTTAACCATATCATGATAAAGCTCAGGAAGGATAGTGAAGTTCAAGCCTTGGAAAGGGATATCTCTTCGTTTGGAAGACGAACAGACGAGACTCATCCGAGAGGACCCATGTGACCAATACCCAGGAACCTTAGGCTAAGCCCAAGGAAGTTATGTCCTCCTGGCTTCGAAGCTCTGGAAGTCTGGGACTTCGAAGTATGACCAACCTTACCTACCTTATACTGGTCGAAGGTAACCGGGAGACTCGGTTTACTGTAAGGTTGATCGACATTAGGTGGTTCCACAGGTAGTTAGGTGAACCTATCCTACCAACTAAACCGGAATCTGAAACCCCGAAGTTTAGATCCGCGAAGGACCCAAAACCGTATATTGAGGGACCCTTTGGGTTCTTTCCTAGCCATCAATATACCAAGGATGCGTGGCACCAGTCCCTAGAGTGTGGAGATTGGGCACTTCGGAAGAAAGGAATATATTACATTGCAATAATCCCGAACGACGAATCCCCGAGGTAACCAAAGTCGTAGATATATAATTCTATGTGGCCGGATCTCAACTGTGAGATCTGAGAAATGTTAGAAGCATGTTAGTTCGGAGGTGACATGGTGCAGTGACTCCCTCCAGGGTGACATGGACCCCAACTTGATGTGACACATTTCACTTGGATTCTTGTGCATCACATGCCCTATAGGCTATTGGAACTTAACACGTGTCACCTTGACCCCTCCTACATGTCACCTTGACCCCTCCTATGTGTATTCCTAGCCAACATGGTTGGCGAAGTGACCGAGACTCTGGGAGTTTGGGACTTTGGGACTCCGGAGGATCTGGGATGTAGTATGGTAGAGAGACCTAATGGCCCGAAGGCTGAATCCATGTGGTGAGCTTATGGGACTTTGTAGGTTCAGAAATCCAGGCGGTCTCATGTGTAGATATTAAACAGGCGTGAAGCGTCAAAGCCTTGGAGAGATGAATCACTCCATAGATGACATAGGAGGAAGAGAGTGAGTCCATTTAGTGGATCGAAATGTGAATGGTATTCCATCACGGAGGAAGGAACTTTGAAAATAGAATGTGTAAGGTGGATCTACATGGGCACCACATGGCCCTCAACCAATGAATGCCCAAGAAATTCGGATAAATATATTCATTGGTTCTGGGATCAATTTTGAGTAGGGAGACTGTGGTTGGAAAAATATGGACGAGTAGAGTGTGGTAGATACCTCAAATGAAGGGTTTGATCACTTAAAGAGAACAAAATTTTGAGGCCCCATCCCTAGGAAAGCCACTCAGGGGTTGGGTGTGTTACAAATTGGTATCAGAGAATGGTTACAACACTTCGATTGCTTGGGCTCATGGACGAGTTGCATAAAAACCATATTTGAATAAATTTAAGGGTGATGCCCTACCTTATCTATTTCCTAAAGAGTCTGGTTAGACCCTTACTGAAGAAAAGAATGAAAGCTTTCTACTGTGTGTGTTTATTTAAGAAATATGAACTATATGTTGTTCATGAAATAATATACTGTTAGCTAACAACAAGTGTTTTTCCAACACACAAGCAGTCAGTGAATTGCAGAAAACTATGAACATAAAGGATGGTGACATGTCATGAAGTGGGGGATGGCTCCCACAATAGAGATGAAGAATCTGACAAGACGAGGGCAATGGAGACCCCTCCGAATCTGGCTGAAACTATAAGGAGCCTCATGGCCAAATTATAGAGTTGCAAGGCCAACAACAAGAGATTGATAAAGGAGCAAGAAAAGAAAATGGAAATTAATGCAGTCTTGCTACAGAGTTTATCCGACATACAGAGATAACTGCAGCATGGACCTGCAACCACTCATGTGGACTGACGACATACAGAGATAATTCAAAGTCCACCTGAGATACAAAAACGCGGTCCCATAAGTGGCCACACTAGGAGGAGTACCTCGAGGAAGGGCCAACCTAGATATAGGGGACACTCATTAGGATATTCCTCTGGAAAGGAAACTGGCAACTCTGAGGGATCTTCTAGTAGCAAAACTAGCTCACCTTCTCAAAGGAAAGGAAAGAAGCGAAAGAATTCCAAAATTCATGACCCTGAAGAATTCAAGAAATCCAAAATGCCCTCTTTCAATGGAGAGATTGAGAAGGGGGAAGAGACAAAATCTTGGATTCTTGGTTTAAAGAAGTACTCCATAGTCCATGACTACTTTGAAAACTTGAAGGCTCAAATATCCATCTTCAACCTAAACGGAAAAGCTTCCATTTGGTGGGAAGACCTTAAGAATGTTAAAGGGATCCATGAAGAGGAATTATCATGGAAATAGTTTGAGAAACACTTCGAGAAGAAGTATCTATCAAAGAAATAATTTGATGGGAATACTAAGAAGTTTTATGAACTCAAGATGGGACAACTCATCATAGAGGAATATGTTAATAAATTCCTTGAGTTGCTGAGGTATGTACCCTAAATAAAGGATGAAAATGTAAAACTGAAATGATTTATTAGTGGGTCACCTCAGACCTACCGGAACATGATTGAGTTTGACGAGCCAAAGACCTTAGAAGACATTATCCAGAAGGCAAGTTATTTTTATGAACATCTTGGGAGTCGGGCATAATCTCGCGAGGATTGGAAGAAGAAGATCGGTTTGGGATTCAATAAGAAAGGGTTCCAATCCTCAAAATTAAAGAATTATAGGAAGGAATCTAGGATAATCCTTCCTAGTAGGAGTGTATATAAACAAAATTTCCCCTCCTAGAGTGGAAATAAACCTTTTGGAGCAACCCTAGGAAAGATTGATAACCAAAATAAGGAACCCTTGAAAAGTTGGGGTTGTGGAGAAGAACATCTATTGAGGGATTGTCCACACAGATAGCAGAACAATAGGAGAGTCTACAATATCCAAGAAGCTACCACAGTTAATTATGTGGCTAGGAGCATGCCATGGATTTATGTGGCTTTNTAAATAGGATTCCCAAACTACATGTTAGCATTCAATTGATATGATTCTATGATACAAAATTTCTTCTAGAGTGTAACACCCTATTTCCCCCAGTTTGTAAATATGACTATATTGGCCAAAAGACTATGGAAAACTCAATATGTGTGAATATTTGATTTGATGGACCTTTGCATAAAAGGTCAATGAATGTAAATTATATTATTTACTAGAAAATGGATAAGTGTTGCATGATTGTTGAAAAGGGGGTATGCTAAGAGAGACCACGGATGTTATGAAAGATATGGTGAAGGGGACCAGGAATGGTTGTGTTAAGCTCCACCAAAACAATACCTTACTGCATTTTATTTCTCAGGACCAGAATAGTCCTCTGACCTAGAAATGAATTACAGTTAGGTTGGTAGTTGGGATGAACTCCTCAAGAGTTAATGAGGGGATGGGGCAGAGCACCCATCTATAAGGCTTTCATACTTGACGATAGACTAGGAATTCAAGCCACACTCAATCTTATTGAGAAAGGAAATAAAGGAAGGTGTGGTGGGTGGAGGAAGACCTGCGAAGAGTGTAGAGACGAGAGACTAAGCTCTTGGGTTCAAGGAATAACTAAGGAATGAGTGTTCTGTTCGCAGGGAAAATGGCTAGCAGGGTTACGATACAAGCTAATAAATGAGGTTGGTCCTCCTTTCTTGGTATTGTGTAAATTTTTGCCAAGATTTTGAGGGAGGAGGAGAGTAACCTCTGTACCTACTGTCGCTAAGCTAGAAGAAAGGATTTTATCCCAGAGCATCGTGGTCTAGCTCAAGGGTGGCTAGTTGTAAATCCGTTTGGAGTGACTGAGCCTATGGTTGGGTGGAAACGAACACCCCTTTCAGTAGTTGCTTCACATTATCTGGTTCTGACAAGTATTTCGTACTTTATGTATTGAACTGAAATAATGGATGAATGCACACATTTATGTATAAATATGTGTATTTATAACTAGATTTTGTGTGGAATGGTTGTGATATGTGCACAATAATCCCCTTGTGAACTTATGCTTTTGACTGATATTATGTATGCCCAAGCTTAGCTCCTGAGGCTTCTTAGGACATAATCTTGTAAGATGATCGAGATAGAGATATCGTGTCAACCTGAACCTATCCGTTCAAAGAGGATACCTCGTTTAGACTCCTTATTGTGCGACTGAGATTTTAGGCCCAAGTCGTTAACCATATCATGATAAAGCTCAGGAAGGATAGTGAAGTTCAAGCCTTGGAAAGGGATATCTCTTCGTTTGGAAGACGAACAGACGAGACTCATCCGAGAGGACCCATGTGACCAATACCCAGGAACCTTAGGCTAAGCCCAAGGAAGTTATGTCCTCCTGGCTTCGAAGCTCTGGAAGTCTGGGACTTCGAAGTATGACCAACCTTACCTACCTTATACTGGTCGAAGGTAACCGGGAGACTCGGTTTACTGTAAGGTTGATCGACATTAGGTGGTTCCACAGGTAGTTAGGTGAACCTATCCTACCAACTAAACCGGAATCTGAAACCCCGAAGTTTAGATCCGCGAAGGACCCAAAACCGTATATTGAGGGACCCTTTGGGTTCTTTCCTAGCCATCAATATACCAAGGATGCGTGGCACCAGTCCCTAGAGTGTGGAGATTGGGCACTTCGGAAGAAAGGAATATATTACATTGCAATAATCCCGAACGACGAATCCCCGAGGTAACCAAAGTCGTAGATATATAATTCTATGTGGCCGGATCTCAACTGTGAGATCTGAGAAATGTTAGAAGCATGTTAGTTCGGAGGTGACATGGTGCAGTGACTCCCTCCAGGGTGACATGGACCCCAACTTGATGTGACACATTTCACTTGGATTCTTGTGCATCACATGCCCTATAGGCTATTGGAACTTAACACGTGTCACCTTGACCCCTCCTACATGTCACCTTGACCCCTCCTATGTGTATTCCTAGCCAACATGGTTGGCGAAGTGACCGAGACTCTGGGAGTTTGGGACTTTGGGACTCCGGAGGATCTGGGATGTAGTATGGTAGAGAGACCTAATGGCCCGAAGGCTGAATCCATGTGGTGAGCTTATGGGACTTTGTAGGTTCAGAAATCCAGGCGGTCTCATGTGTAGATATTAAACAGGCGTGAAGCGTCAAAGCCTTGGAGAGATGAATCACTCCATAGATGACATAGGAGGAAGAGAGTGAGTCCATTTAGTGGATCGAAATGTGAATGGTATTCCATCACGGAGGAAGGAACTTTGAAAATAGAATGTGTAAGGTGGATCTACATGGGCACCACATGGCCCTCAACCAATGAATGCCCAAGAAATTCGGATAAATATATTCATTGGTTCTGGGATCAATTTTGAGTAGGGAGACTGTGGTTGGAAAAATATGGACGAGTAGAGTGTGGTAGATACCTCAAATGAAGGGTTTGATCACTTAAAGAGAACAAAATTTTGAGGCCCCATCCCTAGGAAAGCCACTCAGGGGTCGGGTGTGTTACAAATTGGTATCAGAGAATGGTTACAACACTTCGATTGCTTGGGCTCATGGACGAGTTGCATAAAAACCATATTTAAATAAATTTAAGGGTGATGCCCTACCTTATCTATTTCCTAAAGAGTCTGGTTAGACCCTTACTGAAGAAAAGAATGAAAGCTTTCTACTGTGTGTGTTTATTTAAAAAATATGAACTATATGTTGTTCATGAAATAATATACTGTTAGCTAAAAACAAGTGTTTTTCCAACACACAAGCAGTCAGTGAATTGCAGGAAACTACGAACATAAAGGATGGTGACATGTCATGAAGTGGGGGATGGCTCCCACAATAGAGATGAAGAATCTGACAAGAGGAGGGCAATGGAGACCCCTCCGGATCTGGCTGAAACTATAAGGAGCCTCATGGCCAAATTATAGAGTTGCAAGGCCAACAACAAGAGATTGATAAAGGAGCAATAAAAGAAAATGGAAATTAATGCAGTCTTGCTACAGAGTTTATCCGACATACAAATATAACTGCAGCATGGACCTGCAACCACTCATGTGGACTGACGACATACAGAGATAATTCAAAGTCCACCTGAGATACAAAAATGCGGTCCCATAAGTGGCCACACTAGGAGGAGTACCTCGAGGAAGGGCCATCCTAGATATAGGGGACACTCATTGGGATATTCCTCTGGAAAGGAAACTGGCAACTCTGAGGGATCTTCTAGTAGCAAAACTAGCTCACCTTCTCAAAGGAAAGGAAAGAAGCGAAATCATTCCAAAATTCATGACCCTGAAGAATTCAAGAAATCCAAAATGCCCTCTTTCAATGGAGATATTGAGAAGGGGGAAGAGACAAAATCTTGGATGCTTGGTTTAAAGAAGTACTCCATAGTGTTCTAGGATAAATCCGTAAGTGCGGACACAAACCGATCTCCCCAGATCCACCTGGATCTGGAACAAACAGTGACAGAATACTACTCTTTCCCTAGTTCTAAAGTATT
>JZKD02S2007584.1:397041-408421 GCA_000966675.3 Picea glauca | reverse complement strand
TTCAAATGGAGTCGTTCAAAACCAATGCGAGATGTTGAATGTAAGTTGATTAGATTGTTGGAAAGCAAAAACTGAGGTTTTTTGTTTTGATGAAGGATTGAAGGCAGAATCGTTGCTTGATTGGCTAAGTTAAATGGGGAAATTTTGACTTTGAAAGGATGGAAGACCATCAAAGAATGAAACTCACATTTATGAAGTTGAAATGATACATGGTGATTTAGTAGGACTTTGTGCAATGCAAATGATTTTAAAAGGGCTAGGGAAAGAATTATAGTTCGAGAAAGATGGTTATGAATTCTAAGAAATATTTTTTCTTATAGTTCATAAGTAGAGTTTGAGTTTTCTCAAAAAAATGTTGAACCTCGAACAAACAGATTAGAGTGTACAAGAGTACATCAATGATTTTTACAAAATTTCCATTTTGGTTGGACACGAGGAGAATGAGAACCAACGTCTTTCAAGGTATGTGAATGGTTTAATGTTTTTAAATTCAATATTAGATGAGTCCATAATAAAAAATTCAATATAATATGCATATTGGATGGTGCTAAAGTTACAAGAGAAGTTAGGAAACAAGGATAATAGAAGAATTTTTAGTAGAGGAAGAGGTGGTCATGGTCATAGAGGTTGCAATTCAACACCAAAGTTTGAGAAAATAGAAGAAAATAATGCACTATGTAGACTTCATGAAGCTTTTAGATGGAAAAGAAGATTACTTGGTGTTAGTAGGAAAAATATATATTTTTATGCATGTTGTGGTAATGGACATACAGTTTTGTAGTGTAAAAATGAGTAGAATACTCAATTATTATAAAGAGAGACATAGAAGTATTGATAAAAAGTAACAACGACAAGACTTGGAGAAACTTGATATGAGGTACAAATGAATCATCGTGCCATAGAAACAACAAGCGCTAGACGAAGACACATCATTGGGAAATGAGAAAGTAATTGCATAAAGAAAATATAGCAAATACATTGAAGGGAGTAAGAGCTTTAAATACAACACAACAGACAAATTAATCCATTTATTATATTCATTTTAAATCAAAAATGCTAACATTGGAAAAGGAAAAGCATGTTTTACATAATTAGCTTGTAAATAAAAAAGTTTCTTTTTTTAAAGTAATAAAGTTGCTCCAAGTAAATATTAATGCTAACATCTCCTAATGATTTTTACCTATTTGAACAAGAAAATCTGCATCAAAATCCTCACCTAATATTTAATTTGGTAGGGTAAGTAATTAGGATTTGTGCTTACAACATATTAAACATCAATAGGTGCTAAAAAGGTTGCAATGGAGCTTCCTTTTTTGGGTCCATAGCCTCCATGAAATTCAAAATCTTCATAGGAAAAGGAAAAGGACAATCTCCAAAATAAATGATAGAAAATATGGCAAAGAGTCTTGTGAAGGTTGAGTGATTTGACAAAGATATGATGGAGTATCAAAGATCAACAAGAATGCATTGAAAAAGGAATCAAGAAAGTTGGCAATGAACTTCTTGAGAAGGAGGGATAAAAGGCTCAACATGTGTTTCAACATACACCAAGATTGTATTCCCATCATAAAATGTCTTCCACCCCCAAACATGTAAAGAAGGAACATAATAAAGGCACCATTGATGCTATTAAAATGCAGAGACTATTGTTGCAGTGAATGAAACAAAATGATCAAAGAGGAATGTGTGGTGCCTATATTGTCGGTGAAACAAGTTGATATGAATCCCTTAAACAAGAGTTCAATTTTCT
The DNA here is from genome assembly GCA_000966675.3 of Picea glauca. NCBI lineage: Eukaryota > Viridiplantae > Streptophyta > Pinopsida > Pinales > Pinaceae > Picea > Picea glauca. The sequence continues at coordinate 406,671 of JZKD02S2007584.1, read as the reverse complement.
CCATCACCAATCATCAACCCAATTGTTGGCATAGGGGTAGACCCATGTTTTAACGCTACAAAATCCCACCAACAAAACCCTAACTACCAACGCTTTCAGCAACACCTGCAAAGAAGATGAAGTCTCACCTAAGGTAGAGGCAGGGGTGGTTGCAGGACTTCGATGTCTGTAACCTTAGCTGGGACAAAGATATGTTATTGTAACAATTTAACAGAGCATTTAGCAGTTACAGTTCATCAATATTCGCCTTTATCTTACAGTGAATATAAACCCTAATAATAGAATGGTGCAGTATTCACATAGATCCAATATAATCAAGCACTAAGCACATCAACATAGGTTATATCTAGCATTCATTCACATTATTCAGCACTAATCTATTGTATTAGATTCATCTCACATACATCAACGCACTAAGCATTTAATCACATAAACAAGAGAACGCCCAAAATGCAAAAAGTAACCACAACACAGGATATGTGTGGTTCACCCCCTCCCTGGGGCTATGTCCACCAATTCTTCTTCTCTTTATTGTCTTTTGTCAATCTTCTACATGCACAGAGCCTTGAGATCTTACTCCGCAAGAACAAGAGATCTGCACACTTCGCTAGATCCTCCTTCCCTGAGTTACAACACAAAGACTTCCACAGTCTATTACGATCACTTGCACTTAGCTCTGCAATTCTTACACAGTATGCACAAAGCAATTACAATTACCATTTGCACTTAGCACCTAGCATCACATAGATGTGCACTCTTACATCACCTATACATCTATTTATATATTACAAAATCGRCCCTAAACATGGGTAAACCCATGGGCCGACATCCTCATACCCGTTACATAAGCCCAAAACCAAAAAATCCCTAAAAAGGGGCCAAGATCCTGCGATCTCTGCTTAGACTTGCGCTCCACGTTCGACAACCTGTTGAAGTCCCAAAAGTAGGTCAAACATGACCAAGGATCCTAAAAACTTGGTCAAGGGCCAATAGGCCCCCAACACTCACCTATGACTCGTCCTGAGTCACTCTGGTCTGGGTAGCTCTGCTTTGAAAACCTCGAGCTTGGCTCGAGCTTCTTCAACCTGTTGGTGTGCCACCACCTCCTGTTCAATGAACTCTTGGGTTACTACTTCATTGATAGGTCCCTCTAAGCGATGTTCAGTTGTAGTGACAACTTGCTCCAGTTCTGCTCCTCAGCCTTCAATCTTTGTGAATAGTTGGCAAGCTCCATCTTGTATTGGTCGGAGCCTCTGAGTCACTTCCATGACTTTTCTTTGAATGGTGTGGACCTGCTATTGAGCAGTGCGCTATTCTTGGGATCACTTCATCCTCTCAATGACTGACAGGGGATTCAACTGCGCATGTACTATTTCTGCTTGCTGCTATTCCTTCTGGAGCTGTGACTCCAATGCCTTTAATTCAGAATCCTTAGTGAGTCACTCATAAGCCTAGGCACTGCGATCACTTAGTTGTTTACATTCCATGGCAAGGGCCTTGATTCTTTCAACTGTGCTTCAAGCAGTTGATTCTCTTTGATTTCATACATTCGGTGGAGTGTTGGGCACTGTTCGTAGTTCTAATTCTGATATTCTTTGTTGTAGTTTCTAGATAGCTTCCGCGAGCTGCACTTCTTGATGCTCCACTCGGTCTTCTGCCTTTGGATCTAAGCCCGTCATAGAGAGAAGTTATTTGTCGACTTCTTCTTTGACTCCAAGTTGTTATGTGAGCAAGTTTTCTTTTTCTTTCTTGGCCTACACCCTCTCTTCTTCAAACTTGGCTTGAAGGTCCTCCTCCTCCTTTTGTGCAACCTGACGTTTCTCTACCATTTCTTCCTCGGCTTGTTTTAGGGTTGTTGTGGACTGGTCTTTCTCAGCTTGTGCTCGACGAAGGTGAGCTTCGGTCGTATCAGCTACTCTACGAAGTTCGACAGACTCATCTCCCAACTTTGGTTCTTCTGATGGTGGGGGCATAGTGGATACTATGCGATTGGATTGAAGGGACTATTGTACCCCTCTGAGTTCCACCTTGATTCTATTGTACATCTCCTCTTGCCTAGCTTCATGTTTCTGAAGATTTCTTGTGAGGCATCTTCTATAGCTGTGATGATGAAGTCGAAGTCATCTACAGTGAGCATGGTCTGCATCTTAGTCAAGGTGGCTTTGGATTTATTTCGGGAAGTGGGTTTCATGGGGGAAACCTTCCTTTTCTTCAAGGGATCAGCCTCATCAAAAGGATCCTTAGGCAGTGTTACTTCGCCTTGCTTCTGCTGATATTCTCTACCATTTGTCTCTTCTACTTCATCATCACCTCCTCGGACAGGTGATACTGAAGCAGTTTCTTCCGATGCGCTGCTCAAGTCTTGGAATTATTCAGTCTTCTTTCTTCTCATGGTTCCAGGTGTGTCATGTTCTTTGTGAGTGGCCTCCGAGCTGTCATGTTTGGGATCAGACACCTCTGCAGGGTAAATGGGGATGAAGAGCTCTGCAGACCAATCATTGATTATCTCTTTGAAGTCCTCCTCTGTGAGCTTATAGTATGACTAAAGCTCCTCTTTATGCTTGTTTTCTCACGCAGTGATATAGCTGAAGTGTCAATCTACGCGGAACTTCATGAGAGGTCTAAACCAGTATAGGGTGTTTGGCATCATGCGAGGGACAACTTCGATGGCCTTCTTCAGTTAGAGATAGTATGTGTGGAAGATTGCATTTGACTGCCACTGGTTTTCCATATTGCTCGAGTACCAGAGCGTGGTGAACTTCGTAGCGAGCGGCTCGAATGACTCATTGTCTAGGAAGGTCGCACCTTCCAGCATCTCCCAAGTGGTAATGCGATGACGATTAGGAGCCAACTAAAGTGGAACTCATAGCCCTAATCCTGAGCTTTGCGGTAGTCTAATTCCAGCTGGTTGACCAAGTACTTCACCCAATTCATCTGGATTACTTCTACACATTTCCTAGCGAGGTCAACAACGAATCATGTGACCTATGTAGGTTTGTTATTTCTTACGCGCTTTCCTATGATCAGCTGGCACGCTAGGCATATTGTGCCATTCTGGATGGAAGCTACCTTGTAGCATCGCATCCCCTTTTCTACATCTCCATATGTTTCTTTGATCTTCTGTGCTAATGCATGATCTATGGCCTTTCCCGGGTAGAATTCCTGCAGGTCAGGTCCCTGCATGCTCAATCTGGTGATCCTATGGATCAACATTGGATCGACTATGATGCATCAATGTAGCTATAGGTATCCGCCATGGTAACATGAGAGCAAGAGCTTAACACACACGTTAACCTCTTGGTGCCTTCTAAAGTGTAGAATCTTCATTACATTCAAGAGGGTGGACTGCGCGAGATTCATAGTCCATGGCTAGGGGATTATTTTTGAGTTCTTCCCCTTCGTCCTGGTCAAGTATTTGTAAGGAGCGAGCATACTATGGTTCTTGCGGTCTCCTAGGTTGAAGTCGCTGAACTTCAACATCGCGATCTTATCCTGTTGCGTTCTAACTACATGTATCCCCTTCAAGAGGTACACAGTAACCATGGTGTAATCAAAGTCCCTCAGGACGCTGTCACAACTCACCGCACCGGCCAAAGGCAGGATGTAGCTTGGTAAGATGGTCAGGATTAACTTTGCATTGGCTAGGTCATCTTTGTGCTTGGTTCTCTTCTCTCTTGTCGGTCGAGATGGTCTGAATCCATGAGCAGTAGACGAAGAGGCTTTCACTCCTCTCGTCGATGATTCTTGAATACTTGTAGACATCACTTGCTTGACCATGAGATCGATGAGAACTTCTTGAACAACTTTCTCTATGACCTTGAACTCGTCCGACATGCACACTTATATTGGATAACTTGGGTGGATGAATGAATGGGAAATGCAATGAAACAGGTGTCAATCTCAATAAACACAACCTGGTAGCAATGAGTTGTCTTGGATACAATTCTCAAAAGTGTTCTCGGTACAACAGTCGGCGGACTAAGTAGACACGATGTAACGAATCTCTCCAACGAACGAGAGGTCTTCATCAATGCGGTTCTATTCATTGTGATTTAGTTCCAATGGTTTGATGGCGAGTCTTCAATCCATTACTATTTTTCTAACCGTTCAGGTCATCGGGATAACAGTTATAATGCTTTCAACGACTATATCGCTTCGCCATGGCAAAGTGCCATGTTGCACTGTTCTGATACTCCGACAAAGTTCAAATTCTGGAGACCTTCCTTTTGCGAAGATCCCTCTTGGACCTTCTGTGAAGTCCCCTCTGGGACCTTCTATAATTTTTTTATCTTTTTTGTCTTCTTACTGAGTTTTATAGCCTTCTTCCCGGTGATCTTCCTCTCGTTATTCCTCTTTCCATTTTGATTCTCATCTCCTTTTGGCATAGTAAATTTGTGCTGTGGAGATTATTTCATAGGGTCGAAGAGTAATACGTCTTCTTTCTCTGGGGTAGGTACTTTAGTCTTCTGTGAGTCTTCTTGTGTTCTTTTAACTTCGACATCCAAGTTTATGGTTCTAAGTAGCTTCGATATGTTCTATTTTTCTTCAATCAAGTGTGATATCCTCCTAGTCATGAAATCTTTTAATTCTTTCTTCTTCTGCTCTAAGACTTCCTCTTCTTTTATTTTGGCCTGATCCTTTTCAATCCAAAATTTTCCTAATAATATAGCAAATGGGGCGATGTTCTCAATAAATTTAACAATTTCAAAATCTTCCTCTGTCAAAGTTCCCTGAGCACTCATAGATATCTAGGTGATTCTTTCACATAGGGTTATTAGCTTTCCTCTAAATAATCATATTCCTCCCAATGAAGGAATCATATCATACTTTCCTAAAGTTTCCCAAGTTCTTTCGGTCATGATATTCACCTGTGTTTCTTCATCCAGAACATAGTCAATGTTGAAGTCTCCTATTCTTGCTTCTATGCATTATTTTTCTTTGAAGATCTCTGATAAGTTGATATTTCTATGATCCTTTAGGGTTTCTTTCATTTGTAGTAATACATTCTCTGATTCTTTCTGGGGTTCTTCCATGGTCTCAGTTTCATAACCTTCCTCGGGGTTTTCTTGTCTCATATTCATTAGGTCAATCTTAGCAATCATTCCAGGGCAATCTAAAACTTCATTATCCATATCTTTACAATAAAGACAACTAGGTCTTCTACCAAGGCATTCCTTAGCAATATGTCGGTCTTATGCAATTGTAACAAAGAGCTAGTCTTTTTTTTCTTTGAAAGGATCCCCAACCATTGTTGTAGTGCACACTAGGATAGTAGCTAATCTGCAAAAAATTCTTTCTAGGATCCTGTATCTATTTGTTAGTCCAAACATTCTTTCTATGCATAGGATTAATATATCTTTCACTATTTTTTTCAGATCTACTCATATCAAACCTTCTTTCATCTAGTTGTGCCCTACTTTTCATGCTAGGACAAAATTTTATCAAACATACTTAGATCCATACCTTTGAAACAAAAGTTTCCACTTATCTTACTTTTTCAATCAAAACTTTTAATTGTTCATACCTTTATCATAGCACAAATATTTCAAGTCTTACCTCTTTTCTTTAGATCTAACTCTTCTTCTTGGCATAGAGCTTCACAGGTCAAGTAGAATACTGCGCACTAGGGAAACATATATACGCATAGAGCTTTCTCTTTTTTTTAGTTCCCAGCAAGCACAGTTCCAGTCCTGACAACAGAACCATTATTTGGCACAGGGGTAGACCCAAGGTTCAATGCTACAACAACGCACCAACAAAACCCTAACTATCATCCCTTTCGGCAACACCTGCGAAGCAGATGAAGTCTCACCCGAGGTAGAGGCAGGAGTGCTTGCAGGACTCCGATGTCTGCAACCTTAATCAGGACACAGATATGTGATTGTAACACTTTAACAGAGCACTTAGCAGTTATAGTTCATCAATATTCACTTTTATCTTACAACACAGATAAACCCTAATAACAAAACAGTGCAGTATTCACACAGATACAATATAATAAAGCACTAAGCACATCAACATAGGTTAGATCTAAAATCCATTTACATTATTCAGCACTAATCTATTGTATCAGATTCATCTAACATACATCAACGCACTAATCATTTAATCACATAAACAAGAGAACACCCAAAACACACAAAGAAACCAGAACACAGGATATACATGGTTCATCCCTTCCCTGGGATCTTACTCCGCGAGGACAGGAGATCTATGCACTTCACTAGATCCTCCTTCCCTGAGTTACAAAAAAAATCCTTCCATAGTCTCTTACGATCACTTTCACTTAGCTCTGCAATTCTTACACAGTATGCACAAAGCAATTACAATTACCACTTGCACTTAGCACCTAACATCACATAGATGTCCCCTCTTACATCACCTAGACATCTATTTATATATTAAAAAATCGGGCCTAAACATGGGTAAACCCATGGGCCGACATATCCATACTCATTACATAAGCCCAAAAACCAAAAAGACCTAAAAAGGGGCCAAGATCCCGTGATCTCTGCTTCGACTTTCATTCTGCCTTCAACAACCTGTCAAAGTCCCAAAAGTAGGTCAAACATGACCAAGGATCCTCAAAACTTGGTCAAGGTCCAACACCAACTAGGATAAACCTTTATAGTGAGCACTAATTCAATATTTTTCCATCTATGCCTCTTCACTTTCAATCTATCAGATGAGGAAATATCATACCATTGATTATGGAAATAGAAATTTTCCTACCTAGCTGGAGATTTAGAATGAGTCCTCTCACTAGGAAGGGTGATGGCCAATTTTATTCTTGATGAACAAAAAATGTGGATAGTTGAAAGTTTGAAGTGATAGATTCAAGTTTTTTCATAGCATCGACAAACAAATATTTTTGGAGGGAAAGGAATAAAGCTACTTTTTTCATTGTAGGTCGATTTATCTCTTTATATGTTCATTCAAATTTCAAGTGTAGGCATTGGTTGGATGCATAATTAAATAATGAGTACCGACTCTACATATTTTTTACAAAGCTATAATGATAAAAACTGGAAATATACAAATTAAACATTTTTTCATGTATTTCCAGTTTTTCTTGATTTGTAGTATTTTTTTTCGATCACTTTATTATAGGGTTTCTTAAATTAAAATTTCATTTCACAGCGGTTCAAGTCCCATTGAAATTATTTCACATGGACATGAAAATACACATACTCATACAACTCCATGAGCAATTTCAAGTGTTCTAGATACATGGGTGTTAAGATGTGCTCGTTTAACCATATAAAATATTACAATATTCTCACCCAACCATAGGCATGCAACCACCCTCAAACACCATAACCTTGTCAAATAGAATAATTTTGGAAGCAGTACTAGACCCAACAGATAACCAAGAGATAGCACACCTTTCTCCAAAGGTAGCGCACCAAGAAGAAAGTTCAAAACCTGTAAACCAAGACCAACTCCCAACTATAGTTGTTGTAGTTGCACTCCTTGATCCAAAAAGATCTTTTTAACGACAATGGTTGAGCTATTTTGCTTGACTTAAATTACCATTTAGGAGACTAATGAAAGAAGAAGAGTTAAAAAGGAAATATGACATCCATATAAACATATACATATCTCAACATAAAGCATGAAGAACAACAAACCATAAAAAACCAAAATGATAATGGAGTTCGGCAATCTCGCCTACATCTCCGAGCCTTTGTCTTAGTGGGTGAGGCTTTCTTATTTTCATTCAAAGATTTAAATGTGCATTTGAGCAGTGCCAAAAAGGTTACAAACTGATCTTGTCTTATTCTACAATATTTCTAGAACCCAACAAAACTGACAAAACTGAAATCAGATGAATGGAGCTCCCGGAAATGGCCCGCAAAGGTGATCTCCTCAAGAGGTTCCCTACATAAAAATGGCTTGGGCTTGGAAAATGTTCAGCATAAACCTATTCTGAACCTCCTCCCTTGGCTTCAAGAACCCCTGGTTTATATATATCTCAAGTTGATAACCATCTCCCAACTTCCCCCCAAGATCTAGCCTAAATAAGGGCCCAATATCCCCCAAAAATGACCAAAATCTCCAAAACTGTTGAGAAAGTCCAATTAAAATTATATTACAATGTTTAAAACCCACTTTATGCACATCTTATGGGTGCAACCCCCTTTTCTTGGCTCCTGATAGTGTTGGTGTGCTCCATGTGGCCTCGGGCTTATCGGGTAGTGTAACATCCCGCTCTTGTGCGCACTGAGTGAACTTATTCTTTAAGGACACTTCCTTACAAGTGATCCAGATTATTATACTATTGGTCATTTGATTACAATTATGAGATATGATGATATCTTATTTTGGTTGTATTTTCATAGACAGGTATTATTGACTGGGTTCTCTTGAGTGTGTAGGACTTTGGACATTAAGGATGCAGAGGCATCGATGAAACCCCTTGGACTCTGGATTGAATCAGGGAGAGGACTGTTGGGTTTCAATGTTATTGATATGACACATGTACATATGATTAGATGTTATGAGTATTGATTCTTGTTGCTGACATGATTCATTGATGATGTAGGCTGAAGATAGCTTGCCGACCATAGTCACATGTGGAGTAGAGGGGTCACGCACGACAACTAGAGACTTTGAGGGAGAGGTGTGGACAACAACCCTACCACAGTCTACTAGCACTCCCACAGTGGCTTGAACTGTAGGTTAATGATTACCTAGTTCGAGAAGACCCACGATTTCGTGAGGGAAGATTGCGACAATCACTCACGATGGTTCTAAGGGGCACGCAATAAGGTAGGGGCCTTATTCCTTAGAGGCCCTCGGTCTCCCACAAGATCACCTGGTTGAGTATTGGCTCCAAGGGTTTTTTATGTCTACCAAGTCATTCAAGAGGCGAGTGGCACCCTTGGAGCATGTAGTGCATCCTGAAGGGCACGTCATGCAAGGAAAACATAAAGAGACAAGTGACACCCTTGGAGCACGTAATGCGTCCTAAAGGGCACGTCGCACAAGAAAAACAAAAAGAGACGAGTGGCACCCTTGGAGCACCTAGTGCTTCCTAAAGGGCATGTCGCGATTTTAACTGGTAAAGTAAATAAACCTGGTCGGCCTTAAAATGGATGATGTGATTAGTAAGATTTAAAAACAATTTTCCTTAATAAAAATGTCACCCAGTCTAGAGAGATTAAAAACCTAGGTCTAAGTAGAACTTGTGGTAATAATAATAATAATAATAAATAAACTTGTAACAAGAAGGGGGGTAAGAAATTCAAATTAAATTTTAAAATCAAATTATAATAGGAGATTAAAATTTTTGAAAGTGAAATGATTGTTTTATCTACATATGCTAATTTAATTTTTAGTTAAAAAGAAAAAGGGGTAAATGGTTGTTTTTCTAGACTTGCTAAATTGATTTTTGGATAAAAAGGGAAAAGAGGGAAACTTAAAAGAAACAGGAAACTAAAGGAAAAAGGGGAAACCTAAAGAAAAGGGGGAAACATAAAGAAAAAGATGAATGTCTGACTTAGTAAGGAATATTGCCTTGCAAACTTGCTATTTTTGAACTCAACTAGGAATTTAGTAAGGCATAAGTCATTTAAGAAGTGTAAGGGAATTTTGGGACACCTAGGAGCATTTTTAGGAATTCTTTTA
>JZKD02S2007584.1:340408-366944 GCA_000966675.3 Picea glauca | reverse complement strand
CGATACTAAAGGTCCCTGACATTGACCCAAACTTCTTGGTATGCACTGACGCATCCAAAGAAGGCTTAGGCGGAGTCTTGATGCAAGACGATTGAGTGATCACTTACATCTCGAGAAAGTTGAGAAGGCATGAGGAGAACTATGCAATGCACGATTTGGAGTTGTTAGCCATTTTTTATGCCTAGAGAGTTTGGATACACTACCTTATTGGATGGATATTGAACTAAAAATGGACCAGTGTGGACTACAACCCATCTTTACGCAAAGAGACTTGAACGCGCGACAACGACGTTGGTCGGAATTTCTTAGCGAGTAGGATTTCGAGATTTCTCACATAATAGGGACAATGAATAGAGTGACAGATGTGTTGAGTTGGAGACCACACATATTTTTGGTGACAGCCTCTTTAGATGAATCTACGTGAAAATATTCTAACTTTACAGCGTGACGATTACTGGTACAAAGAGGTCAAATATTTTATCGGAAAAAAACACAATGATGGTACCAAAAATTGAAGGATTTACTATGGACAACGATGAATCATTGAGATTTAAAGGTTGAATTTACATACCACCCAACGACGGGTTGAGAAGTTGATCCTAAACAAGGCTCATAGAGCAGTGTGCATGGCTTACCTAGGAGTCACGAAGATGAGGGCATACCTTAAACCCTTATTCTTCTGGAAGGGATTAATGAAGGCAGACATAGTCAACTCTGTGGAAATATTTCTAGAATGTCAGCAGGTGAAGGCTGAACATAGACATCTGACAGGATTACTACAGCCACACTATTCCTGAATCGAAATGGGAGGGAATTTCGATGGATTTCATTAATGGATTGTCACTAATGGAAAGAATACATGACTCAATTGTTGTGGTAATCAACACTTTGACGAAGAGTGCTCATTTATTCATATGCATACGACGTATCAGGCACCGGACATATCTAGAGTTTACTCAATGAGATTGTGAGGGCATAGCATGCCTAAGAGGATTATATCCGATGGAAGATCGATGTTTACAGGACAATTTTGGACTAGTTTCCAAAATGCCTTGGGAACCCAACTTAAATTTAGTACCACGTGTTAGCGACATTTCTTGTAAAGGGGGGTAAAAAAGCAAAGGAGTGGGTTAAAAACCCACTTGCCCTAAGTTCAGATGCAAATGCGTCTTTGTTTAAATGGAAATCAATTTTGGATGGCAGAGATTCATGTGCCCGGATCAACGACACACATAGGATTCCGGATCCCTCCCGCCTTTCTACCTTTAAGCCGAAGGGGGGGGTCCGAAATTGAAGGCGCACCTCTTCAACAACTATGATCGAAGCGCCTGGATTAACGGTGCGTAGGGTGATTCCGGACCGCCCCCGCATTTCTACCTTTAAGCGGAGGGGGGGGGGGTCCAGAATCGAGGACGCATCTCTCCGACAACCGTGATTGGAGCTCCCAGATCAATGGCACGCAGAAAACCCGGACATCCTCTATCTTTCTATGTTTAATCAATGTGGGTCCCCATTTTCTTGTTGTGTCATCTTGCCATCTGTTCTCCACTTGACCGTGCGATGAAGCTCGCTCCCTTTAGCCCCTTTCTTATCCTTCGACATCTGTCCATCTCCCCTCCTCTAGTCCGTGCGGTCCCTTTCCCATCTCATCATCCACTCGCCACATGCCATGTGTCCCACTTCCCTCGACATCAGCCTCCCACTAAAATGTGCCCATTATATCTCATCTCCTGCCCCCTCTGCTTATTTCCTTCCGCCATGTGTCTTCCCCTGTAACCTCTCTCACACCTCATCACTTCAAATCTCACCCTCATAGTTTTGGCACCACCACTCCCGTTATGTGCCCTATCCTTCACACTGGCCTCCACGCCTGTCCATCAGGTCGTTCAGATAATCCAGGTGGCAGTGCAAAGGGTCTTCCACATCCCAAAGGTGTTGATTTGGTCGGGCCATCCTCAATCCCAATGAAGCAGTTATTGAGGTAGTTGGTGTTGGTTAGACATTGCCTCCACCATAATGGGAAAGTCCGACGACGAATTAAAGGCATGTCAATCCGCCTATGGAACTGTCTGGAGTTCGATTGCGTCTATCGTAGGTAAATGATCATTCAGAGACTGCATCTACAAATTGTCAGAAGCCATGCAGACGCAAAGTTTTAATACAACGTCTCGATTTTGTTGTTGTTGTTGTTTTGAGTATATGTAGGCATTTTCGCCATTTTTGTATCTATCGATGGTAGAGCAAAGCTCCCGACTGTAAAGTTTTAACAACCATTCTAGTTTCCTGGTTGTGCATTTGCATCTGAGATTTCTTGTTTTATGACCAACAGTTTCCTTACTCCGTCTATATTTTCATCTCATACCAGAGAGTTCATGGTCGAATGATTCACATGAATTGTCGCAGTTATGTTATGATAAAGGATTTGTTGTTACATTATTGTATTCTCTGGTATTCTGTGTTTGAATGTAAGAGGATCTTGCATTTGGATACTTTCTTCTCCAGTCTGTTAGAAACCTTATGTTTATGACGGACCCTTGCACCCTTCTCATACAAGTCTTCCTCCTGCTCACCCTTATTACAACTCACTGTTGGAAGTTTATCTAAGACCTCACTTGCCCATGCATGCCTGGCCTAGTTTTAGAGTTGAGACGATATTCTTCTGAGTTTCCTTCCATTTTATCATTCCCTTATAAACAAATCGTGACATTAAACTGATGGGTGTCGGGCTCTGCTCCTACTGCAATCCGGGAGTGACTTCCGACGCTAACATTTCTGGCGTCGTTTCCGGGGATCGAAGTTGAATATTTTCCCCAGGATTAAACGACAAAGATCAGTTGATTCTGAAGGTGCATCATATATCAGAACTATTGAGATTGCTACTGTGCACCTGGCGACTCCATTGTGACGACTCCACTGCGGCGAACTTGTTGGGTTAGTTGTGGCTTCCAGCGATAGACACATGCTGTCCCATCCACAACTGCCTCTGACCACGCCTAAAGAAAATCCGGAGGTGATTATCAGAAAAGGGAAGCCCTCTCAAGGAGAAAGCTTCGCCTCCGAACCAGGTATTTCCCCACCTCCTTCTATAAAAAATCCATTTTCTTGTTCTCATCTTCCTAGCCATCCTTTCTCTGAGGTTTCCCATTTTCTGAATTTTGGGAGTGTTCCTGCTGAGTTTTCTCCTCCTGGTCTGGCATCAGAAAGAGGGATCTTTGTCACTCCCCCCTCCCTAGAAGTTGTGCCTCAGCACAGACCTCAGGCCTCAGAAGGTTTCACCACCCCTCCTATTGTTACTATTACTGCACAGAGAGAAACATCTGCACATTCAAGTCCCTTATCTCTCTCTCTCTTTGTTTTCCCCGTTGTCTCCCTCTCCTTCAAGAAGCTCTCTTACGATATCTCCTGTTCACACTCCTTCTCCTCCAGGCTCTCCACTACCTAATATTCCTATGGCTAGTGCTAATCCCCCTCTGAATAGAATGGACACCATAGTCGCTGCCAGATATGCCCCCTTAATCCTACCCCATCCCATGAATCCTCTCCCTTCTAGAGACTACTTGAAATACATGCCCAAGTTCACTGGAGAAGGGGACATAATTGCAGAGGAGCACTTGGCCGCTTTCTACACTTATGCGGACAACCTAAACATTGAAAATGAATATTTTTGGATGAGATTCTTGATCCAGAGACTGGATGGCGAGGTGAGGAAGTGGTCCAGGGGACTGGCCCCTGGATCTATTGCTGGAATCGAAACCCTGGATAGTGTTTTCTTGAGGCAGTGGGGAGATAGGAAGGATTTCATGTATGACATGACGGAGTTTGGGTCTCTGAAGAAAATGGAAGGAGAGTATATCTCTGACTTCTCCAAAAGATTCAATAAAATGTATAACAAAATCCCTGCTGAGATAAAGCCCTCAGAAGCATCTGCCCAAATTTCCTATGCTGGTGCATTAGACCCTGATTTTTGTCTTCTATTAAGAGAAAGAAGAGCCACCTCCTTAGCTCAAATGAAAGATGCGGCCATAGAAGTGGAATCCAACATATTAGCAGTTGACAGAATGAGGAACAAGGCCGATGCAAACAGAAGAAAGGGAAATTCCAAAGCCTCAACTTCTGGCCCATCATTGCCCCACACTCAAGTGGATGAACTGACCCAGATGATGAAGTTTCTATCTGAAGAGATGGAAAGACTGAAGGTGGAAAGGAAGCAAATGAACAAGGGCCCTCAGAGCACCGAAATCAAAGGGGGTTTCAGAAGGCCAAACAATATCGCTCCCCCGACTATGCACAAGGAGAGGGGAAGAGACAGAGAAGACCAGAGAATTCAAACTCCTTTTTAGAACAATTTTATGAACAAAGAGGAAGAAAGGGAGACAGACGAGCTTGATCCTGAAATCCACTGCTTAGGAGACACTCCTCCTTTTCTTCATCTCACTCAAGCATCTTACGAGGAGTCTCTCATGGATATTCAGCTAAATGAATTGAGCAAGGGAGACAAGGCTAGTGGCATCCAAGGCAGGTATAACTTGAGGTCCAACAAAAAGACAACAACACCTAATATTCCTGAGCATTCCACTAGAACAGTGAGGCCTGCTAATGAAGTAGCATACAGTCACAGAGGTAAGAAGACCCAACCTCCCTCTCCCATTATTCAGAGTCATATTCCCGAAATGAGAGAAATCCCTAAGCTTGCATTTTCTTTTAATTTTGAGCATGAAATTCAAAAGATCAAAATCCCTATGCCCCTGACCGAATTGATTAAACATGAAGGGTTCAAGAAACACTTCTCTGAGATTTTATAGTATGAGATCACAAGCCTTCCCACAGACTCCATCAATTTGCAAGATGAAAAGCATGCAGTTATCCTAGGTCCCATGATAGAAGACAGATATGATTCATCCCCTCCCTTCTACACCTCCCTAAACATACACGATAAAGTGTTGCATAATTGCCTCATGGATTCAGGAGCTTCCCATAACCTTATGCCCAAGATAGTCATGGAAKAACTGGGACTAGAAGTGACCAAGGCCTATCATGATTTGTACTCTTTTGATTCGAGAAGGGTGCAATGTCTGGGAGTCATCAAGGACCTGGTGGTTTCTTTGTTTCAACTACCCATGAAGAGTGTAGTCATGGATATTGTGGTAGCTGATGTTCCCCCCATGTTTGACATGCTGTTGTCAAGGTCTTGGATTAAGAGACTTGGAGGAATGTTACAAATGGATCTCACATATGCCACCATTCCAGTTTTTGGAGGGGAACACAGGAGGTTGTACAGAGAAGCCCAGCTAGCCTATATTGTCAGTTATGAAGCGAACCCCACTAATCACCCCATCTTTGCACTTGACATTGATTTAGGGTCTAGTTTGTTACAGATCACTGAAACTCCTGAGGCCCCTTTATAGATCAGAAAACAACTCATTCTTAATCGGGAGATGCCTCCTCCAACCACCTCTATTTGGAAGATGTTCTTTGATGGAGATTCCTCCAGTGTAGGTGCAGGTGCTGAAGTGGTATTCATATCGCCCTGTCAAGAGACCATATCTTTGTCATATAAGATGGAATTCGAAATCACCAACAATGTGGCAGAATATGAAGCTCTTGTTTTGGGTATGAGGGCTACAAAAGAAATGGGAATAAAGGAGATGGCTATGTTTGGAGATGCAGAATTGATCATCCAAAAGGTCAAAAATATTTATCAGGCCAAGCATCCTCAGCTCAAGAATTACAGGAACGAGGTATGGGACCTAGTTGATAATTTCTTCTTGGATTTTAACATTTCTTTCATTCCGAGGGAGGAAAATGCTTCAACCGACTTTTTAGTTGTCACAACTAGTTTTCTCGAAGTCCCTACGCTACCTGTTGTCAGATATGATGTTCAAATAAAATATCAACCCTCTGTACCGGACAATGTCAAGCATTGGAAGGTATTTGAAGATGATTTGGAAATCGAAAAGTTTCTCCAATCTGTTGATGATTTTTCTGCATTGCACATTGATGAAGATCCTGACATGGAAGGGGACCCTCACCCTGGGGTGTTTTTAAATAAAATCACTAATCATCAGATTATTCAACTATCGAGCAATTACATCTCGAGAGGACTAGTCCCGTTAGAAATATTGTTCAATGGGAATGATGTGGCAGTAAAGGGTAGAGTTTCAGGTGATGATGCTGACACAACTGAATGCAACATTGGCACACCAGAGGAGCCCAAGTTTGTCAAGTTGTCAAGAAGTTTGACCAGGGAACAAAGGACTGAATATACTGAGTTGCTGAGAGATTTTTCTAATGTGTTTGTATGGACCTACAAAGACCTCAAGACATATGACAGATCAGTCATTGAACACAAGATCCCACTAAAGGAAGAGGCTAAGCCATTTAGGTAGAAGCTAAGAGAGATAAATCCCTTGTTGCTGCCTGTCATGGAGAAAGAAGTAAAAAAGCTATTAGAGGCCCAAATCATTGTCCCCTTGAGATATTCCGAATGGGTGGCCAATTTAGTTCCGGTGAGAAAGAAAAGTGGGGAAATCAGACTCTGTGTTGATTTTAGGAACCTAAACAGGAGCTCAAGGAAAGACAATTACCCCCTACCCAACATGGAACACATATTGCAGAAGGTCTCTGGTGCATCTAGAATATCCATGATTGATGTCTTTTCTGGTTATAATTAGATATCAGTCATGCCTGAGGACAGAGAAAAAATGGCCTTCACCACTCCTTGGGGCACATTCATGTATGCCAAAATGCCTTTCAGATTGATGAATGCAGGGGAAACATTTCAGCGAGCTATGGATATAGCCTTCATTGGGGCGAAAGATCAGTTTTTAGTGATCTATTTGGATGAAATCACAGTCTTCTCCAGGTCAGAGAGGGAGCACCGCTGCCACTTGAAGAAGGTTTTCCTGAAGTGTCGGAGGTTTGGCCTATCCTTAAACCCCAAGAAATATTTGTTTGCTATGAAGGAGGGGAAGCTATTAGGCCATATAGTATCAATAGAGGGAGTGAGAATTGATCCTATTAGGGTAGAGGCAATTCAGACCTTGTCACTTCCCATATCTAAGAAAGAAGTTCAGGCCTTTTTTGGGGAAGATAAATTTTCTAAGGAGATTCGTCTCAAATTTTGCCGAACTGGTGAAACACATCACGACCATGCTCAGGAAGGGAAATGAAGTAAAATGGACCACTGAACCCAGGGAATATTTTGTCCAAATAAAGAGGGAGTTGCTTGAGGCACCTGTGCTAATCAATCCTGATTATTCCAAAGATTTTCTGATTTTTTCTTTTGCTTCCTATGATACGGTAGTGGCAGTTTTGTTGCATAAAAATGATCAAGGGAAAGAGCAACCTATTGCTTTCTACAGCAAGGCATTGAGATACGCAAAACTCCGGTACAATATCATGGAGAAGTAGGCCTATGCCCTGGTGAAATCTCTTAAATCTTTCAAAGTCTATGTCTTGCACTCAAAGATCACTGCATATGTTCCTTCGACCTCTATGAAGGACATTTAGATATAGCCTGACATAGACGGAAGAAGAGGTAAATTGATTGCCAAGATCCTAGAGTTTGATCTGGATATTAAGCCCACCAAGTTGATAAAGGGGAAGGGTTTAGCCAAATTGCTAGTTGAATCCAATTGCAAAACTTTAAGGATTAGTTTCATCAACGCCTGTTCAGAAAATCCGTAGGTCGAATCATCCTGTAAGAATTATCAGAATGCCTTATCCCTAGCAACATGCCCCTGGTACAAGGATATCTTGTATTTTCTGCAATAATTAAAGCCTCCTGATGGATTGGGAAAAAGTAAGGTTAGATCTCTAAAGCTCAAAGCGGTTAGATATTGCCTCATTGACCAAGCATTGTACTGGAAAGATTCTCTAGGGGTATTTTTAAGGTGTCTGGACCTGCAAGAAGCCCGGAAGGTTATGTTCAATTTCCATAGCGGTCTTTGTGAAGGTCATCATTTCTGGAAGTCCACAGCTCACAAGATCCTCCAAGCTGGGTATTACTAGCCCACTTTATTCCCTGATGTCTGCAGAGAAATCAGAGCTTGCATCAAATGCCATAAGTTCTCAAGAAGTCAACAACTCAAATCTCTGCCATTAAAGCCTGTAGTGGTTTAAGCACCCTTTCAGCAGTGGGGATTGGACTTCATTGGAGAAATCCATCCTCCCTCAAGTGGCCAGCATAGATGGATCCTCACTAAGACAGATTATTTCACCAAGTGGATAGAGGTTGTTCCCACCAGGAGTACTTCTCACAAAGTAATTATCAGCTTCCTGGAGTACATCTTAGCCAGATTTGGTTGTCCCAATAGAATTGTCACTAAAAGAAACGCCCCCTTCAGGTCTGAGCCTCTGGTCAAGTTCTGTGAACAGTTTGATATTTCATTGATTCACTCTACTCCCTATTATCCTCAAGGAAACAGACTGGCAGAGTCCTCCAATAAAAGTTTGATTAAGCTCATCAAGAAGCTACTGGAAGACAATAAAATGGCTTGGGACTCAAAATTCAAATTTTCTCTATGGGTTGACCGAGTGACGACAAAAAAATCCCTAGGCATCTCACCTTTCTAACTTGTTTACGGAACAGAGGTCGTTTTCCCTACTCTGCTCGCCTTATCCGTGGCAAAATTCCTCCAGGACCTTGAAGGAGAGCCTAACCATATGGTTAGAAGGATTCATCAGATGGTGAAAGTGAAGCAGATCATAGATCAGGTCATGGACAGGGCCTATGATCACCAGCAGAAGATCAAGCAAACTTTTGACAAGAAGAGCAGAAAGAAAGATTTCGAGTCGGGTGATCTGGTACTCAAATGGGATGCACCTAGGTAGGAAAAGGGAAAGCACAGTAAGTTTGATGCCCTTTGGTTTGGGCCTTTCAAGATATCTGAAGTATTTTCAAACAACACTTACAGGTTGCAGAATTTGGAAGGCAAAGAAGTTTTTAATGGCCCAGTAAATGGGCATTTCTTGAAAAAATGTTTTTTGTGAGCCACAGTCGGCTCTTTTAGTTTTTTGTAAATATTTCTTGTGTTTTCAGCTTAATAAATGACTCCATAGCCCAACAACAAGGCACTGAATCTACAAAAAGAGTCCTTAGAGCATCACAGGGATGACTCTATCCCCCATGGAGCCTAATGTTAGCGACATTTCTTGTAAAGGGGGGTAAAAAAGTGAAGGAGTGGGTTAAAAATGTGCTTTCCCTAAGTGCGGATGCAAATGTGTTTGTGTTTAAATGGAAATCGAGTTTGGATGGCAGAGATTCACGCGCCCAGATCAACGACGCACATAGGATTCCGGAGCCCTCCCACCTTTCTACCTTTAAGCGGAAGGGGGGGGTCCGGAATCAAAGGTGCACCTCTTCAACGGCTACGATCGAAGCGCCCAGATCAATGGCGCGCAGGGTGATTCTGGACCCCCCCCCCCTCCTTTCTACCTTTAAGCGGAGGGGGGGGTCCAGAATTGAGGATGCATCTCTCCGACGACCGTGATTGGAGCTCTCGGATCAACGGCACGCAGACAACCCGGACATCCTCTGTCTTTCTGTGTTTAATCAACATGGGGCCCCCTTTTCTTGTTGTGTCATCTTGCCATCTGTTCTCCACCTGACTGTGCGATGAAGCTCACTCCCTTTAGCCCCTTCCTTATCCTCTGACATCTGTCCATCACCCCTCCTCTGGTCCATGCGGTCCCTTTCCCATATCATCATCCACTCACCACTTGCCATGTGTCCCGCTTCCCTCCACATCAGCCTCCCACTAAAATGTGCCCATTATATCTCATCTCCTGCCCCCTCTGCTTATTTCCTTCCGCCATGTGTCTTCCCCTGTAACCTCTCTCACACCTCATCACTTCATATCTCACCCTCATAGTTTTGGCGCCACCACTCCCGTTATGTGCCCCATCCTTCGCGCTGGCCTCCACGCCTGTCCATCAGGCCGTTCAGCTAATCCAGGTGGCAGCGCAAAGGGTCTTCCACATCCCAAAGGTGCCGAGTTGGCTGGGCCATCCTCAATCCCAATGAAGCAGTTATTTAGGTAGTTGGTGGTGGTTAGACATCGCCTCCGCCATAATGGGAAAGTCCGACGATGAATTAAAGGCATGTCAATCCGCCTGCAGAACTGTCTGGAGTTTGATTGCATCTGTTGTAGGTGCATGATCATTCAGAGACTACAGCTGCAAATTGTCAGAAGCCATGCAGACGCAAAGTTTTAATACAATGTCTCGATTTTGTTGTTTTTGTTCTTTCGAGTATATGTAGGGATTTTTTCCATTTTTGTATCTATCAATGGTAGAGCAAAGCTCCGGACTGTAAATTTTTAACAACCATTCTAGTTTCCTGGTTGTGCATCTGCATCTGAGATTTCTTGTTTTATGACCAATAGTTTTTTTACTCCGTCTATATTTTCATCTCATACCAGAGAGTTCATGATCGAATGATTCGCATGAATTGTTGCAGTTATGTTATGATAAAGGATTGTTTGTTACATTACTATATTCTCTGGTCTTCTGTGTTTGAATGTAAGAGGATCTTGCGTTTGGACGCTTTCTTCTCTAGTCTATTAGAAACCTGATGTTTATGACCGACCCTTGCACTCTTCTCATACAAGTCTTCGTCCTACTCACCCTTATTACAAATCACTGTTGGAAGTTTATCTAAGACCTCACTTGCCCATGCATGCCTGGCCTAGTTTCAGATTTGAGATGATATTGTTCTGAGTTTCATTCCATTTGATCATCCCCTTATAAACAAATCGTGACATTAAACTGATGGGTGTCGAGCTCCGCTCCTGCTGAAATACGGGAATGACTTCCGAAGCTAACACCACATCTCACCCGGAAACATATGAGAAGACCAAACGAAAAAAACAAATCTTGGAGGACATGTTGCATATGTACATGATGTACCAACATAAGCGTTGGGAATAATTCGTTCCATTGGTAGAATTCGCATATAACCATAATTATCAAAGCATCATTAAGATGGCACCTTTCGAGTTTCTTTACGGGTGACCATGTCGTACGCCTTTGATTTGGGATCGGCTTGAGGATAGGGTCCTGGTGGGACCAGAAGCGATCAAAGAAATGGAATATCAAATGCAAAAAATAATACAAAGGATCGACGAAGTGCAGTATTGGTAGAAGATTTATGCTAATGTGCATCGTGTCGACCATAATTACGATATTGGGGATCGAGTATTCTTGTGGGTGAAACTTCAAAAGAGTTTGATCAAGTTGGAAAGAGTGATAAACTATCTCCTAGGGTTATGGGATCCTGTGAGACTATGGAAAAGAGAGGGTCGTGGCCTATTGACTAGCCTTGCCTGATCCTTGAGGTGTATGCATGATGTCTTTCACGTCTCTATTTGAGACATTATGTTAGTGATCCTACACATGTTTGACTTGAGTACCTTGCAGGTATGTGATGAGGGTGCACTCACAGCGGAGCCAATCCGCATCCTGGACCATCGCATTCAACAACTTTGACGTC
The DNA here is from genome assembly GCA_000966675.3 of Picea glauca. NCBI lineage: Eukaryota > Viridiplantae > Streptophyta > Pinopsida > Pinales > Pinaceae > Picea > Picea glauca. The sequence continues at coordinate 355,453 of JZKD02S2007584.1, read as the reverse complement.
AAAAAGTATATAAGGTCAAGGTCCAGTGGGACAACTATAGTCCGCACTTGACGACCTAGGAGGATGCATATGATATGCACCAACAATTTCCATTTTTATTTGATAGATAGACTTATGATACTATGATACACTTTTTATTGACACTTACATACTGTGAAACTTTGGGATGAAATTTATACCAAGAGGGGGTGTATGTAACATCCCTCTCTTGCACACACTGAGCGAACTTATTCTTTAAGGACACTTGCTTGCAAGTGATCCAGATTATTATACGATTGGTCATTTGATTATGATTATGACATATGATGATATGTTATTTTGGTTGTCTTTTCATAGACAGGTGTTATTCACTGGGTTCTCCTGAGTGTGCAAGACTTTGGACATTGAGGATGAAGAGGCATCAATGAAACCCCTTGGACTTCGGATTGAGTCAGGGAGATGACTGTTGGGTGTGAATGTTACTGATGTGACACATGTACATATGATTAGATGTTATGAGGATTTATTATTATTGCTAACATGATTCATTGATGATGCAGGTTGATGATAGCTTTCCGACCAAACTCACATGTGGAGTAGAGGGGTCACGCACGACAACCAGAGACTTTGACGGAGAAGTGTGGACAACAGCCCTGTCACAACCTACTAGCACTCACGTTGTGGCTCAAACTGTAGGTTAACGATTACCTATTTCGAGAAGACCCACGATGTCATGAGGGAAAACTACGATAGTCACTCACGATGATTATAAAGGGCACGCAATAAGGCAAGGGCCTTATTCCTTAGAGGCACTTAGTCTCCCACAAGATCACCTGGTGGAGTATTGACTCCAAGGGTTTTTTATGTCTACCAAGTCAATCAAGAGGCGAGTGGCACCCTTGGATCATGTAGTGCATCCTTAAGGGCACGTTGCGCAATGAAAATTGAAAGAGGTGAGTGGCACCCTTGGAGCACGTAGTGCATCCTAAAGGGCATGTCGCACAAGGAAAATGGAAATAGGCAAGTGGCACCCTTGGAGCACCTAGTGTGTCCTAAAAGGCACGTCATGATTTTAACTGGTAAAGTGAAGAAACCTATTCGGCCTTAAAACGAATGATGTGATAAGTAAGATTTTAAAAAAAAATTCCCTAACAAAAATGTCGCCCAACCTAGAGAAATTAAAAACCTAGGTCTAAGTAGAACTTGTGGTTAAAAAAATAATAATAGTAAATAAACTTGTAACATGAAGGTGGGTAAGAAATTCAAATTAAATTTTAAAAACAAATTATAATGGGGGATTAAAATTTTAAAAAGGGAAATGATTGTTTTATCTACATATGCTTATTTGATTTTTAGTTAAAAAGAAAAAGGGGTAAATGGTTGTTTTTCTAGACTTGCTAAATTGATTTTTGGTTAAAAAGGGAAAAGAGAGAAACTTAAAAGAAATAGGAAACTAAAGGAAAAAGGGGAAACCTAAAGAAAAGAGGGAAACATAAAGAAAAAGATGAATGTCTAAATTAGTAAGAAATCTTGCCTTGGGAACTTGCTATTTTTTAACTCAATTAGGAATTTCGTAAGGCGTAAGTCATTTAAGAAGTGTATAAGAATTTTGGGACACCTAGGAGCATTTTTAGGAATGCTTTTAGGTGTATAAGGGAAATATGAATAATTAATTAGTTAATAAAATTGAATTTTTGGTGCAACTAGGGGATGAGTGACATGTGTACGGGGGAGGTTTTTCCTAATTAATTAAATGAAAAGGGAATTTAATAAGAATTTGGGAAACTAATTACTTGAAAAACTCTATAAAAAGGATGGAGGATGAGGAGTATGGATATCATATTTATGCGTAACGTTACACTGCTGAATTTTTGTCTTGACTGAACTTATCTTGTGGCAGTTGGGATACCCAACTCAGGTAACGAGTGGTAGCTTGATCTTGCGAGGCGAGATGGGTGCTAGCGGTTCTATGGTATTGTGTGTGTGGTCCCTTTGTGTCTCAAGGGGATCAGGGGGAAGAAGAGTACCCATAACGTTGGCTGGGAGGTACCGATGAGGTCACATCGGTCAACAAGTGGGAGTTTGATGGAATGCCTGCATGACAATGACTCGGAGCTGTCGCATTTGGCTACGGTACGCACACATTTATTTTTGAATGGATTTCCCTTGGCGAACCCAACTTTTGATTTCATTGACTTCTCTATGTTTGTTTTATTGATTATTACAAAGAATTTTGTGTTTTATATTCTATCCCTTATCCCTTTAGTCATCAGTCTGTGCCTGAGCAGTCAGCTAGGAGCCGAATCGATGGTTGCCACTTCGGTGTTTAAAGACCTATAGATTTAAATGCTGTGCTTTCCTGTGCATGGATAATGAGTGAAGGATAAAGTTTTTGCTCATTTGTCTATCCCTTAATTATCTCTGTGTTTTCCTCCTATGAGTAAACTGTGATTAAACTCTGCGTCTTGATTGATAAAACTCTGATTTTCTTTGCATTTTTAGTTGCTTGAACTTTGGTAAATGTTTGTGTTTCTTTCAATGCTATGTCTGCGTTTATTTAAATGATATGGTTGCGAATTTATGATATATGTGAATCTATCTTTATGTTGCGTTCTTTTCTTTTTAATGATAAAACATATGGAAGTTTACATGCGTCCAGTTGAAACCGTTTTACTATTGATCAAACATTTTTATTGCGTCCTAATTGATTTTGTTTTATTGATGAATAACCATTAATTGCGTCTAGTTTTTATTTCATTTTACTGTTGAATTAAACCTTCACCTGCGTTTTTGATGAACCACAATTTACCAACGTATTTCATTATGATGCACCTACGCTTTAATGTTGTTGACAATGAATACAAATGTACATAAATATTACTATTGGATAGAGATATTGTCATTGACTTAGATTAATTAATGGACAACAATCTTGATTATTTAGATAACTATATATAAGATTAATTGTGTTATTTGCACAACAATATGTTGTTGGCAACAACATTGTAATAGATGGCATTACGTTTGTATTACATAGCATATTTAGAGTTAATGATAGAGAAATTATAAGAGCCTTATCCTTAGATTGCATTTTTATTTATTACATTTATAGACAATGAATTAAAACCTTTATCAAATGCATTTTTATCCTTTGACTGCAAACAAGTTTATACCTTGATTTACTGTGTATTTACCCTTTGAATGGAAGTGGATTTAAACCTTGATTAACTGCGTTTTTATCCTTTTATTGGCAACAAGTTTATACCTTGATTTACTTCGTATTTATCCTTTGAATGGAAGTGAATTTAAACCCCGATTAACTGTGTTTGATCCTTTGACTGGCAGCAAGTTTATACCTTGATTTACTATGTATTTATCCTTTGAATGGAAGCGAATTTAAACCCTAATTAACTGTGTTTTTATCCCTTGACTGGAAGCAAGTTTATACCTTGATTTAATGCATATTTATTCTTTGAATGGAAATGAATTTAAACCATGATTAACTATGTTTTTATCCTTTGACTGGAAACAATTTTATACCTTGATTTACTACATATTTATCCTTTGAATGGAAGAAAATTTAAACCTTGATTAACTGTGTTTTTATCCTTTGAATGGCAGCAAATTTATACCTTGATTTACTGCGAATTCATCCCTTGAATGGAAGCAAATTTATGCCTTTATTGACTATGTTTTTATCTTTTGAATGGCAGAAAATTTATACCTTGATTGTTGTGTTTGAGACTGTGTAACAACTGCATTTTGACTATGTATTTGGTTGGGTGAAATTATTGCATGGTATTTTGTGTATGACAACGATCTCCCTTTGGTATTAATGATTGAATGACGACGATATCCCGTAGAAAATGGACAACGATTTACCATTATTGTTGACAACAAGATATATATTTATGCCTTGCTAAATCCTTTTATATTTGTTAAGCCTGTGTAAAAGACAATGTTACAATTGATTGTTAAAAATCAATATGTTGTTTAAGGGACAACAAATCATATGGCTTAAAGGACAATGATTTTATTTATAGCATGTTGATAGCATAGCGATATAATATTTTATTAATGGAGATTTTATTAATAGCATATAGATAATTATGTCGACAACAAATTTACTCATCGCCACATGATAGCATATTGACAACGATTGATAGCATTTATATCTTGTGACAACGTTCATATGATTGGACAACATTATTTTTTGTGACAACATTTATTTGTTGCACCTTGCCACATGTGCCACATGTCATACGATTGTGCCACATGTCACCCTTACAGTGGTGACACATGTCACTCCCTGATTGGTCCACCTGTCTAACATGTCATCAGTCTGTATTCCTAGTCACTATGCGAAATGTCAGTTTGTATGCCCCATCAGCACACTGAACCTGCCACTGTACCTTGCCATGTCAACTGTATGACCATACGTCTTGTACAGTCAGCTTCCATGTGGCACTGTATGGACTATACATTCATCATTGTTTTGCCTATTTGGCCAAATGAACAGACCACAATATTTGGAGCGTACGACATCCATTTGGGCCCATTCAAGTTGTGTTGGGTTTGTATCGACGATACCTACACACACATATGTTTTGAATCCATTCTAAGAAGTTTTATTTTTAGGCCTTCCTGGGCCCAATTTGGTCCCTAGATCCAATTTTGGATCACACCTCCCCAATAAAGACATTTTGGTCCCCAAAATTTTACTGACTAGTCATCAAGTTTGGGATAGGACACCCGACTTGTTCTTTGTCTTTAAACTCTGTCCTGTGCACCTGTGATGCAAACGCGCCACCCAGGGCACATCCACTCCCACCAGGACCTTCTCTTCCTTCGGCCCGAAGAATTGAACTGCTCTTCAAATTCCTTAACGGGACTTTCCAGCACCCACAGAACTTTCCTTATGATCTCCCTTTGGTCTATCGGGAAATCGGATTTTGCGTAATCGCGAGTCTTGAACTTGCAGATTTTGGGTCTCACAATTCCCCGAAACCCGATGAGTATTTGCCCATGTGTTCCTTGCTTTTATCGGGAATTTTCCTGTCGGGAAATCGGCACTCAAGAGGTCATGAATTACTCACCTCATGGATCCCCGATTCCCGAGTTGCGATGGCGCTCTCTACACCCTTTAGCTCCCTCCGGCTAACTCTTTCCTCATGTGACCTGCCAGTCTACAAGACCACGTCCTTTTCCTTATCAGAATTTCAGAATTCGCGGAATTGAAATGCGTAGAACTCACGCTCTCGGAATTCCCGATTCTCCGATCCCCAACGCCACCTGGCATTGACACACTGCAAGGATTAACCTCCTGCCACCTGTCTTATACCCTGATGCTTATGGCTCACACTCTATTGGCGATCGGGGAATCGCGATTCAGAAAATCGCGATTCCTAATGCACTGTGTCACGGACCTCTCCAGATCCCAAACTCCGATATGCGACGCCACCTGTCATCACCTCAGGGTGAGTCTTAACCCTTCGACACCTGTCCTCCACTAGGCGTTTTTAATCCTATCGAGAAATCACGGATTGCGATTTCAACATACACAATGCGCTTGACTCCGTAAATCCTGAAATGTCGAACCCCGAATCCTCGGGATCTCTCGCCACGTGTCCCTCCGATCAACGGTCCAAAACGCTCGTCGGGAAATCATGGATCGTGACTCCTTGGTGAGAGATTTCTACGTCCTCGGAAACCCCGATATCCTGATGGACTGAACCCCGACGCTCCCTGGCTCCTTGACATGTGTCCTGTCGAGATCAACGGCTGAGCTCCTTTCTTGGGATTTCGAGACTTTCAAGGTATCGATTCTCTCACCTTATGAAACCCCGATGTCGCCAATATCCCGATGGCTCCTCCTCTACTCGTTGGGGCTTAAACCCTGCGTAAATCCCCGAGATCTGACGGCTGACGGGATTTCGCTAGTTCCCTCGATGAATCCTGACCGTCGATTTCTCCTCCTTGAGGATTCCTTGAGAACGGCTAAGTGTTCTTCTCAGAACTTGTCTTCTGACACTTGCGCCTGCAACTCTTTTCTTGAATCGTTCCCATCACACACTCCTGTGCACTTCCTTAACGATGTTACGAAGGTGCTAAACCTCCTGATCTTTTCCACTCTGGTTCTTTAAGAGGGAACTTGCACGCACTCCTCGCAGCAACCCTGTAAACACTTCAAGTGTTCAACCTTCTTCGACTCTGCGCAACTCCTGCGGCAGCAGTCCTTGGCTTCCTTTTCTCAGGTTTTCAACTGAGACTTCTTCCTCTACCTGTGCACTCTTTGCACGGCTTCAACAAACCAAATCGACTTCGGAATGAATGAGAACAAAAGTTCAACTCCTGGGCCTCATCAACGCACTCCTTGCGGATGAATTCGACTGCACTCTTTGCAGGAATCTCCTGGCTCAGATAGAGAAACAATTGAAACTCATTCCTCTCCTCTTCTGACTTCAGTTAAACCCTGAAATCACATGCACAGCATATTCAAAGCAAATGCATAACCAGAAAGCAACTTAATGAACACATCAACAATACACAGAGAAACAACACAACCCAGGGTCTGAATCAAAGCTCATTCTATTAATTCAAACTGCCTGTACATGGGTGTTCTTCATACAATTCTCTGCTTGCTCTCCCATTCTGAATGTTTTTTTCTCTCTCTCTCTCTCTTTCTCTCTTATGTTACAAATGATACAATGAGGGTGTCTATATCATTTTTCCCTCCTTCCATCTAAAACTGTCTAGTCTAGAAAATAAATTCTATCTACCTGCATTAACTAGATTAAATGCCTCCTATCTATTTCAGACAAGAGCGTATGGCTCGAGGTCTGATACAATATACAAAAGGTGCTCCCTCATAAATGGATCATTGAAAGTTTGGTGCTTCAATTTCAAACATTTTCATGTAATATGTCATGTGTTTAAAAAACACATGCGCTGCCTCCACGCTTACTTTGGGTAGTTGCGATGCTTCTGCATCATCCTCCTTGGCTTGAAAACTTTCATGGGCTCCTATCCATGAGATCCTGTATGGTCTATCCATGCTTTTGGATAACTGCTTCTGTCTCCCAACTGGCATCTTCCACTGGATGATTTTTCCATTTCACCAGATACTCAAAGTATCTCTTCCGTCTAGTCTTTTTGCTCACTCTTTTGTCAAGTATACGCTCCATCTGTGGCCTTTCTGCAATCGACATCTGCTTCTGCCACTAGATCTCTGGCTTTTCATCACTTCTAGTTCTTGCTTCCTCAACCTTATATGGATATAAGTCTGAAACATTGAATGTCGGAGATATTTCGATGTCATCCGGCAATTCAATCTCATAAGCATTTTCTCCCAATTTCTTTAGGACTCTGCATGGCCCTATTTTCTTCATTTTCAGCTTGTTGTATGTTCCTCTCAGGAACCTTTCCTTCCTCATATGTGATAGAACTAGATCGCCAACTTGGAATTGAAGTTGTCTCCGATGTTGATCCGCTCTGCGCTTATATTCCTGGTTCGATTTCAGCAATCGCTGCTTCACCCTGCTGTGAAGTTCTCCCATCGCTTCTGCGAATTCTTCAGCGCTTGCGCTTTTAGTCATTATCTGTTCTGAATCCCTGAGTTCAGATACTCCTCTCGGTTACCTGCCATATACAATCTGAAATGGGATTTTTCCTGTGCTCCTGTTCATAGAATAATTGTACGCAAACTCCGTATGTGGCAACACATTGTCCCAACTGTTGTGGTGCTCTGTCACCGGGCTTCTGAGTAAATCTCCCAGACTTCTATTTACCACCTCTGTTTTCCCATCTGTCTGGGGATGGTAGGCTGAACTAAACATCAAGTTAGTCCCCATATTCTTCCAGAGTGTCCTCCAGAAACGTCCAATGCATTTTGTATCCCTGTCCGATACTATGCTTCTGGGTAAACCATGAAGTCTAACAATCTCCTTGAAAAACAAGTTTGTGATATGAGTCGCATCGCTAGTCTTATGGCATGGAATAAAATGTGCCATTTTTGAGAACCTGTCGACCACCACAAAGATATAATCATGTCCTCTTTGCATCCTCGACAATCCTAATACGAAATCCATGCTGATTTCATCCCACGGCCTCTCTGGTATGGGTAAGGATTGATAGAATCCCGCATTCTGCTTTCGGCCCTTTGAATGCTGACAAATTCTGCACCTGTCAACAAACTTCTTGACATCTGTTCGCATCTTCGGCAAGAAATAGGCTTCACTCAGTTTCACAAATGTCTTATCATGGCCAAAATGTCCTGCTAATCTGCCACTTTGCTTTTCTTTTAGCAGATTCTCCCTCATGGAGCAATTTGGAATGCATAATTGATTTCCTCTGAATAACAGTCCATTCTGGATCATGTAATCCATCCACGGGCTTCTATCTCTGAGAACTGGATTCTCAGTTGCCTCATATGCCTCTGCAAAATCTGCATCACCTGCATACATGCCCTTAAGGTTTTCAAAACCCAAGGTCTTCACTCGAAAGTCCTGCAGCACCAAACACTTCCTGATCAAAGCATCAACCACTTTGTTAGCAGTCCCTGAAATGTGTTTAATGACAAATGTAAAATTCTGCATATACTCTACCCATTTAGTATGTTTTTGATTCAACTTCTCCTGTTGAGTCACAAACTGTAGTGCATGATTATCACTATACAGAACAAACTCTCTTGGCATCAAATAATGCCTCCACTTCTTCAACGCCTGTATGATAGCATAAAATTCTTTATCACACATTGAATACTTCACCTTGGCCTCATCCAGCTTCTCGCTGAAATATGTGATTGGTATGTCCTCCTGGCTCAAGACCGCCCCTATGGCAAAGCCACTTCCGTCACACTTCACCTGGAATACCTTCGTGAAATCCGGCAATACCAAGGTCGGTTGTTTGGTGATCTTTCGCTTCAACAAATTGAACCTCTTCTCTGCCTCTTCAGTCCAATGAAAAGATTTATGTCTTTTCTTGACTGTGTCCATCATTGTTGCGCTAATTCCACTGAAGTTCCTAATGAATTTCCTATAGAAACTTGCCAATCCGTGGAAACTTCTCACCTCGAAAACATTCCTCGGTGATGGCCAATTCTTAATCACCTCTACTTTACTTGGATCCATTTTTAATTCATTTTCCGATATGACAAACCCCAAGTAAATGAGTTCTCTCTTCATAAATGAAGACTTCCTCATGTTGATCAACAGCTTCTCTTGTTGTAGCTTCCTCATTACTGCAACTAAATGCTTTAGATGCTCTTCTTTTGACTTGCTGAAAATTAAGATGTCATCCAAATAAACAATGACAAACTTACCAATAAACTCTTTTAGCACTTCATTCATCAGCCTCATGAATGTACTCGGTGCATTTGTCAAACCAAATGGCATGACTAGCCACTCATACAACCCTTCGTTAGTCTTGAAGGCTATCTTCCATTCATCGCCTTCCCTCATGCGAATCTGATGGTATCCGCTTTTCAAGTCAACCTTTGAAAAAAAATTGGCTCCACTTAAACAGTCCATCAAGTCATCCATCCATGGCAATGGAAACCTGTACCTGATGGTTATCTTGTTAATGGATCTGGAATCAGTTCACATTCTCCATCCTCCATCCTTCTTTGGACTTAGTACCGTTGGAACGGCACACGGACTAAGACTTCCCCTGACCAGTCCTTTATCCAATAGTTCTTGCACCTGCCTTTTAACCTCTTCGTTCTCCTGCGACGTCAACCTGTATGCTACTTTGTTTGGCAAACTTGCTCCTGGTATGAGGTCTATATGATGGCTTATGCTCCTCATCGGCGGCAACAAATGATGTAATTCGTCCACCACTATATCAGCGAACTCTTTCAGTAGTTCCTGAATTTCCTTTGGCAGATCGTCCACTCTTGTGCTGGTCAAAACAACTTTCAGTTTTCTGACCACAATGAATTGTGGATCTTCCTTCTTCTTTACTTCTGCCAGAAGTTCCTTCCCACTCATGAGAAGTATAGTATTTCTCGGTTCTGGTTTTACTTCTTTATCCTTAATTGGATTCAGTGTATGTGCTCTTCCATTCTTCTCCAAAGTGTACATATTCATCTTCCCATCATGAATTACGTTTCTGTCATATTGCCATGGTCTGCCCAGCAATACATGACATACATCCATAGGAATAACATCGCATAAAATCCTATCATTGTATCTTCCTATTTTGATGTCAACGAAGCACTGTTTAGTGACATTTACCTGATGTCCCTTCTGCAGCCATGAAACCTTGTATGGCCTTGGGTGATCAGTTGTTTCCAATTCCAGATTTTCCACCATCTCGGTCGAAACGAGATTGTCTTTGCTTCCTCTATCCACAATAACCTGGCATTTCCTATCTTTGGTCTTGCATGTGGTCCTAAAAAGCCTGTTTCTTTGAACTGCGTCCTCCACCTCCTTCTCGGGTGTTAAGAGAAACTTACACATCATCAATGACCTTCCGTCTTCTACGTCTTCTTCCTCAGCATCTCGCCTCTGTGCTTTAGCGATGTGAGCTTCTCCTCTGTCCTTCTTCCTATATGGACAGTCAATGGCTTTATGTCCATTCTGTGCACATATGAAGCATGTGATGACTCCACCTCTGCCTCTTCCTCTACCTCTGGTATGAGGAAATGTGTTCGCATCAGCATATCCTCCGCCTTGTTCTGTCTGCTACCTTCATTGTTCAGCGTGTTGGCCTCGCTGCAAACTTCCGCCTCTTTCTGTTCTCGTTTGAGGCTTTTTCCAGTCATCCTTAGATTTCTGGAACCTTTCTTGAACAACAAACTTACCTTTTGGTTGGCTCCTACCTCGGCCTCACTGTCCTTACTTATGGCTTAGCTTTTCCTCAGCCTTCAATGCCATTTGATATGCATCCTCAACCGTTCGGATGGTTTCCATACTCATCTCATCCTGGATATCGTATCTTAAGCCATTCATATACCTGGCTACTTTTTCATCATCGCTCTCCCGATGACCCACTCTGATATTGAGCTTGTAAAATTCCTCAGTATACTCCTTCACCGTCATCAATTTTTGTCTCAGGTTCTTCATCCTCCTGAACAGTGTGATTTGATAATCCCTTGGGATGAACTTTTCTTTCATCTTCGCAATCATTTGATCCCAACTTTTAGTATTTTGCTTACCTTTGCAGCATCTATCTGCTTGAAGCTCGTCCCACCATAATGCTGTGTGTCCCTTCAATTTGGTGACAGCATGTCTGACCTTTTTATCCTCTTCGATATCCTCATAATCAAAGTAGGTGTCAAGAGCTCTAATCCAATCCAATAGCTCTTCTGCATCCAGATTTCCTTCATAAGTCGAAATGTCCATTTTTGTCTTTGAACTCATCCGGGCGATGGCTTTCATTAATCTCTCATTTGTTGCATCTTCCGCTGGGATTTCTCCTGCTCCCTGTCCAATGTCACCTTCATTCTCGGATTCACTGGTATCTCCTGCATCATCTTTGCGCCTTTGCTTTATTCCCATATCCACAATCATAGAGCGTAGTTCTTGCAGTTGTCTTTCTACTTCCAGATTCTTCCCTGGCCTACCTCATTCTCTGGACGATTCCCTTTCCCCCTCTGGATTGGGTGATTGTCTATCTCTTCTCCTTGGTGGCATGGTGAATTCTCCTTTCTTCTCTACTACAGAAAACAGAGAGATTTTTTTTCTCTGATACCACTTGATGCAAACACGCCACCCAGGGCACGTCCACTCCCACCAGGACCTTCTCTTCCTTTGACCCGAAGAACTGAACTGCTCTTCAAATTCCTTAACGGGACTTTCCAGCACCCACAGAACTCTCCTTATGATCTCCCTTTGGTCTATCGGGAAATCGGATTTCACGTAATCGCGAGTCTTGAACTTGCATATTTCGGGTCTCACAATTCCCCGAAACCCGATGAGTATTTGCCCACGTGTTCCTTTCTTTTATCGGGAATTTTCCCATCAAGAAATCGATACTCATGAGGTCGTGAATTACTCACCTCACGGATCCCCGATTCCCGAGTTGCGATGGCGCTCTCTGCACCCTTTAGTTCCCTCCGGCTAACTCCTTCCTCATGTGACCTGCCAGTCTACAAGACCATGTCCTTTTCCTTATCGAAATTTTGGAATTCGTAGAATTGAAATGCGTAGAACTCACGCTCTCGAAATTCCTAATTCTTCGATCCCCGATGCCACCTGGCATTGACCCACTGCAAGGCTTGACCTCCTACCACCTGTCTTATACCCTGATGCTTATGGCCCACACTCTATTGGCGATCGGGGAATCGCATTTCGGGAAATCGCGATTCCTAATGCACTGTGTCACAGACCTCTCCAGATCCAGAACTCTGATATGCGACGCCACCTTCCATCACCTCAGGGTGAGTCTTAACCCTCTGACACCTGTCCTCCACTAGGCGTTTTTAACCCTATCAGGAAATCACAGATCGTGATTTCAACATACGCAATGCGCTTGACTCCGGAAATCCTGAAATGTCGAACCCCGACTCCTCGGGATCTCTCGCCACGTGTCCCTCCGATCAACGGTCCAAAGAGCTCGTCGAGAAATCACGGATCGCGATTCCTTGGTGTGATATTTCTATGTCCTCGGAAACCCTGATATCCCGATGGACTAAACCCCGACGCTCCCTGGCTCCTTGATAGATGTCTTGCCGAAGATCAACAGTTGAGCTCCTTTCTCAGGATTTCGAGACTTTCAAGGTCTCGATTCTCTCACCTTATGAAACCCCGATGTCGCCAATATCCCGATGGCTCCTCCTCTGCTCGCTGGGGCTTAAACCCTATGCAACTCCTCGAGATCTAATGATTGATGGGATTTCACTAGTTCCCTCGGTGAATCCTGACCGTCGATTTCTCCTCCTTGAGGATTCCTTGAGAACGGCTAAGTGTTCTTCTCAGAACTTGTCTTCTGACACTTGCGCCTGCAACTCTTTGCTTGAATCGTTCTCGGAACACACTCCTGTGCACTTCCTTAACGATGTTACGAAGGTGCTAAACCTCCTGAGCTTTTCCACTCTGGTTCTTTCAGAGGGAACTTGCACACACTCCTCGCAGCAACCCTGTAAACACTTCAAGTGTTCAGCCTTCTTCGACTCTGCGCAACTCCTACGGCAGCAGTCCTTGGCTTCCTTTGCTCAGGTTTTCAACTGAGACTTCTTCCTCTACCTGCGCACTCTTTGCACGGCTTCAACAAACCAAATCGAATTCGGAACGAATGAGAACAAAAGTTTAACTCCTGCGCCTCATCGACGCACTCCTTGCGGATGAATTCGACTGCACTCTTTGCAGGAATCTCTTGGCTCAGATAGAGAAACAATTGAAACTCATTCCTCTCCTCGTCTGACTTCAGTTAAACCCTGAAATCACATGCACAGCATATTCAAAGCAAATTCATAACCAGAAAGCAACATAATGAACACATCAACAATACACAGAGAAACAACACAACCCAGGGTCTGAATCAAAGCTCATTCTATTAATTCAAACTGCATGTACATGGGTGTTCTTCATACAATTCCCTGCTTTCTCTCCTCTTCTGAATGATTTTTTCTCTCTCTCTCTCTCACTTTCTCTCTTATGTTACAAATGATACAATGAGGGTGTCTATATCTGTTTTCCCTCCTTCCATCTAAAACTGTCTAGTCTAGAAAATAAATTCTATCTACCTTCATTAACTAGATTAAATGCCTCTTATCTATTTCAGACAAGAGCGTATGGCTCAAGGTCTGATATAATATACAAAAGGAGCTCCCTCATAAATGGATCATTGAAAGTTTGGCGCTTCAATTTCAAACGTTTTCAAGTAATATGTCATGTGTTTAAAAAACACATGCGCTGCCTCCACGCTTACTTTGGGTAGTTGCGATGCTCCTGCATCAACCTGTCTCATCAATATCAACTATAAAACAATCATGATAACTGACAACATATTGTTAGCCATTTGTATCCTGTCACATCTTACTGAAGGCACTATCATCCATGTTGACAACATTACTAATGAAAGCATAAAAAATATAACTACAAATGAGATAATATTTTTGTAATACTTGCACTACATTAACTTATATTGAAGAAAAGTGTGATTGATCTTCCATTCTACAATCATCTCCTGTTATGTCTTAAGATCAATTACTTGAATTGAAACAATTATAGGTGTGTTGCTTGCTTGAGCTGCCTTTATTAATTGTTCCATAGTTTGAAGAGATTTATTTGCATTTAAATGATGAGCATGTACCACATATTCTTGACTTGCTTTGATTAAGTGATATTGATTATTTTCCCTGTAGAAGATTTATTTATGATCATATAAGTAAGGACTGCCTAAGACCATTCCACATTCATTGAGTGGCACCACATCACATGTTACCTCATCCAAAACTTAGATGAAATTGCAAATTTTAATGTGCACTGCTTTGTTATGTGAAATTGATGATTGTTGATTATCCATTTATGTGTGTAAGGCTTATGATGCATCTGTGTGTTTAATCCCAACTGATTAACCAATTCCTCCGAAATTAAGTTATATTGAGATCCACTATCTATCAATGTGTTGAACTTAGTATGTCGCATTATGACCCTTATATGAAACAATTTACTTCTAGAATCCAATGCACCACCAATTTTACCTGTCAAACCAACTAATGAGACTTTATATTCATCACCTGAATCCGATCCCAAGTTTGTTGGTCATGTTGCTGCTACAACTGTTTACCTCCCTTTTCGTTCCTTGAACCACTTCAGTCTCTTCTCGGGATGCAATTGCCAACAACGGTCCTCATCATGCCCTTCTTTCTTGCAATTCTTGCAAGGGGGATTCTCTTCCTTTCTTGCCACTGAATTTTCCTTCTTGCCATTCCACTTCCTTTTTTCCTCTTTTCTTGAAGACGATTCCCATGATACATCGACCCCTATTTTCCTGCTTCAATGTATGTCTCTTGAACATAAACCTCATCAAGATTAGTAGGTCCAAACATGAATACAATGTTACGAATATGTGCAGGTAAACCTCCTATATACTTCATAAGATTTTCTTGGGTATGTAAAGGAA
>JZKD02S2007584.1:297731-323284 GCA_000966675.3 Picea glauca | reverse complement strand
CTAGCTGATGATACAACTCATATACCTCAAGGAAAAGGTTCAATGAAATTTTTTCTCCCTGGAATTGGTGAAAAATGGATTTCAAATGTTTGGTATGTACGAACTTTTAAGAAAATTTTGTTATCTCTAGTCACAATCAGACAAGCTAGACATCATATCATCATGCAAGATGATTTGGTGAAGATTAAGTCAGAGAAGGATAACTTGAAAACAATAATGACTGGATATGAAGATGGGAAGTTATTAAGAATGAATGGAAAATCCATCCAAAGAAAGCAAGACGTTGCAGCAATAGTGAATTCTGAAATGTCTTCATTCAGACTATGGCATTTTTCGATTTGGTCACTTAAACTTTGATAGTCTCTTGAAAATTAAGTCTCGAGATTTGTTAAAGGGTTTTCCAAATTTCAAGAAAGAAATTCTAAGTGTGAAGCTTGTATTTTTGGCAAGAAAAAGCGAGAAGCATTTACAACTATCTCATGGTGAGCAACCAAGTATTTGGAGTTGATTCACAGTGATATATGTGGTCTAATGAAATCTTCTTTCGGTGGATGTCGATACTTTATAATGTTCATTGATGACCACACCAGAATGACATGGGTGTAATTTTTAAAGGGAAAGTATGAATCTTTTTAAAAGTTTGTAAATTTTCAACACATGGTTGAAAATGAAACAAGAGAAAAGGTTTCTTCTTTGATAACTAATAATGGAGGTGAATTCACTTCAACTAAATTCAATGATTATTATTGAAACAATGGAAATACGAGGAAACTAACAAATTCCTATACTCAACAACGGAATGGAGTTACTGAAAGGATGAACAGAACTCTCATGGGCATGGAAAGATCTATGATGCAGTTTAAAGGGTTGAGCACAAAATATTGGGCTGAAGTTGTCCATACTACCGTTAATCTCATAAATCGTCTCCTACATAAGCTTTAGATGGAAAAATTCCTTATGAATCTTGGTACAGTTTTAAACCCAAGGTAAATCATCTTAGGGTTTTTGTCTCAGCATGTTGTTCTTTAGCTCCTAAGGAAAAGAGAACTAAATTAGAAAATCAAAGTATGAAGTGTATCTTCATTGGATACTCTGATGAAAATAAAGGGTATAGATTACTTTCAGATGAAAAATTCATTGTCAGTAGAGATGTCATTTTTTATGAAACTGAAAGTAAAATTTTAGATGAGATTAATCATCTCCTTAGTCATTTAGAGAAGAAAAATGACGCAGACCTCGAACCCTCAGGCTGGAGTCTGCACAAGATCTTTCAACTTCGGCCCTTTAGAGTCTAACTGACTCTCTTAATTCCTCTCAGGAAATTATTTACTCCCCCTTTTCAGAGTGAAATTCGCAGGCCCTCCTGGGTTATGCTCGCATGATCATTCACCAACATAAACCCCAAAATAAAAAACCCACTGACTTCAGGACTTTTCCCATTTTCCATTCGGGATACCGAATTTCGCGATTTCGTGAATCCCGTGGTCGAGCACCTCACCTCTTCGACCTCTGGAACCCAAAATACTAACACTTGGCATTTTCTGATGTCAAATTCGGCTTTTCAATTTTCACAAATTCGGGAGCTGCGATGACGTGCAACTCTACTCTCAACCCTTGGACTCTCGAACTTCTGACTTCTGATTTACCAAAATGCACATGTCCTGACCTTCCCTTTCTCTTTCACATTTCGGGGTTTCAAACACAAAAATGCACTTTCACTATGTCCTTGGGGCTCCCGAACCTCTGAACCCCGAAATGTTGAAATGACGTCTCCTAAAATCCTTTCGGACCTTCACGTACCAGAGTTCGATAAGCTAAGGATCGAATGCTCTATCGCCTCCGTCTTCCAGTCTCCAAAGTCCCAAAATACCAAAATGGTATTTCTTCTCCTCTACTTTCACGACCCTCGATAGAAGTCTTCTATCCTTCCACATGTCGCCTTCTCTTTGTTTTGGATTTCCGGGTATCAGGAATTTAGAACTCTCGAACCACCTTATGTCATTACAATCCCCAAATTCCCGAACTCTGATTCACCGAAATGCTGGAACACCCTTCAACAATTCTCTTTGTGTTTCACGATTTCGTGGATTCTAACATAGAGTGTTCTTCCCTTCATCAACGAGAATGTCGAAAACCCAATTCCCGAAATGTCGATAATCCTCTGTCATGACTTCTGATTTCGGTTTTTCTCCCCTACCGCATCTTGATCTCTTTCCCTCGAGACTTCTGAAACCCTGAACTCTGAAGTTCTGAAATCTTGAACTTGATTTCCCTTATTTCCACACACGAATACCTCCTTTTTCGCGTTTTGGGGGTTTGATCAGTCAAGGATTTTGGCTTACACTTCAGACTCTCAAACCCCGAAATGCCAAAATGATCTGACATCCTAATAAGTCAAGATCAATGGCTCCTTATCCGCCTTGCAGCTCCTGTAGATCCTACGGTTCTCACTATTTCAGGAATTCTTCTCGGAGAATTCCGACCGTCCAAACTTCTTCCTCAAGACCTCCGGTTCTAAATTGACCCTGCGATCCTCCTCTTGAACCTGTCCTCTGCATGATGACCAAAGTTCCCTACCTCCTCTTGAACACCTTGAAGGCACAAATCCTCCTGAGCTTTCTTTCCCAAACTCAAATCTCCTAAGATGTTTTTGCATGCACTCCTTACGACACTTCTTCAATCCTCTCCTTGGTTGATAAGTTCTGAACTTCCAACCAGCCTGCGCACACCTTGTATGGCTTCTATGCTTGACTTGCACTTCTGCGGAAAATGAAAACAATGGTATCCCTCCTAAGCTTTTAGAGATGAACTCTGAACCCATCAACACACTCCTTACGGACGCTTCACTGCACTCCTTGTAGGAACTCTTAATCAAGAAGAGAAACAATTGGAACTCATTCCCTTACTCTCTCAGACTTCAAAGACTTGACATGAAATCATACATACATAGAGTAATAGCAGATGCACAATAGAAAGAGTAAAACAACCATAAGCATAGCATTCATCATGTATACACAAAAAGTATTAGAACACCATGAGTCTGAATCAAAGCTTCATATATTAATTTCATAACTTTTGTACATGGATTCTTCTCTACAACTCTTTGTTTCTCCTCTATGCTAATATGATTAATCATACAATCTCTGATTGATACAATGATACAAAGATGAGGGTGTCTATAGTAGTTTTCCCTCAAGCTCCTAAAACTATTTAATCTAGAATTTAAATCTACCTAATTTCATTAACTATGCATAAATGCCTCTACACCTTACAGATGAGAGCGGATCGCTCAAGATCTGTTTACAATATGGAAGTACGCCTTCTTAACTATTTCATTAATGTCTGTGCATCCAAACTTTCAAAAACATTTCAATCATTTTCAACATGTGCCAAAAATGTGGTGCGCGTGTTCCATCTGTCTTTCGCCTCCATGCTTGCTCGCTTCTGACGATGCCCCTACATCATATACTCCCTCACTTGAAAATTTTCATGGACTCCTATTTATGAGCCCTTGCACGTTCTATCCATGCTTCTGAATTTCTACTTCATTCTCCCAGCTGGCATCTTCAACTGAATGTCCCTTCCATTTGACCAAATATTCAAAATACTCTTTTCTCCTAGTCTTCTTGTTGACTCTCTTATCAAGTATACTTTCCATTTGTGGCTTTTCCACTACAAGCATTTGTTTGGTCCATTGAACTTTTGTTTGTTCACTGTCTTCTTCAGCTCTATAAGGGTACAAATCTGAGATGTTGAATATCAGTGAAATTTCGATCCCATTAGGTAATTCAATCTCATATGCATTTGCCCCAAATTTCTCTATGATCTTGCATGGTCCAATATTTTTCATTTTCAGTTTGTTATATGTTCCCCTTGGGAACCTTTCCTTTCTTAGGTGTGCAAGAATCACATCACCAACTTCAAATTGATGTTCTTTCCTGTGTTGATCTGCTCTGCACTTGTACTCTTGGCTCGAGTTCTGCAATCACTCCTTCACTTGGCTGTGAAGTTCCTTCATTGCTTCTACAAAATCCTCTGCACTAGCACTTCTAGTTTCATTCTATTATGAATCTTTCAATTCAGAAACTCCTCTTGGTTGCATTCCATAAACAATCTGAAATGGACTCCGCCCTGTTCTTCTGTTATGTGAATCATTGTAAGCAAATTCTGCCTGTGGCAGAATGTGATCCCACTAACTGTGGTGTTTAGTCACTAGGCTCCTTAGCAAATTTCCCAAGCTCATGTTTACAACTTTTGTTTGTCCATCCATTTGAGGATGATAAGCTGAGATAAAAGACAAATTTGTCCCCAGCTTCTTCCATAAAGTCCTCTAGAAATGTCCCACAAACTTGGTGTCTCGATCTGAAACTATACTCCTTGGTAAGCCGTGAAGTCTAACGACTTCTTTGAAAAACAGGTTCGCAATGTGAGTTGCGTTGCTAGTTTTCTGGCATGGTATGAAATGTGCCATTTTTTAAAATCTATCTACTACCACAAATATTGAATCAAATCCTCTTTGTGTTCTTGGCATCCCTAATACAAAATCCATGTTCACTGCATCCCACGGCCTCTCAGGTATGGGTAATGGTTGATACAACCCTGTGTTCTGCTTTCTTCCTTTTGTGTGCTGACAAATTCTACATCTGTCCACAAATATTTTGACATCTATCCTCATCCCTGGCCAAAAATATGAGCCATTCAATTTCAAGAATGTTTTGTCATGACCGAAATGTCCGACCAATCCTCCACTATGTTTTTCTTTTAGCAGATTCTCCCTCATGGAGCATTTTGGAATACATAATTGATTGCCCCTGAATAATAATCCATCCTGGATCATATACTTGGTCCACTGGCTTCTATCCCTGAGAATTGGATTCTCAGATGCTTCATACACCTCTTTGAAATCTAGATCATCTCTGTACATGTCCCTGAGGTTATCAAAACCTAAAGTGTTGACTCTAAATTCCTACATCAACACACATTTCTTGCTCAAAGCATCAGCAACTTTGTTAGCAGTTCCATAAATATGTTTAATTACAAAAGTTAAATTATGCATGTATTCAACCCATTTTGCATGTTTTTGGTTCAATTTTCCTGTTGAGTCACGAATTGTAAAGCATGTTTATCACTGTACAAAACAAACTCTTTAGGAACCAAATAGTGCCTCCACTTTTTCAGTGCTTGTATGACCGCATAAAATTATGTGTCATATGTGGAGTACTTTACTTTCACTTCATTCAATTTCTCACTGAAGTATGTGATCGGTCTGTTGTCTTGACTCAAGACCGCTCCAGTTGCAAATCCACTAGCGTCACATTTGACCTGAAATGTCTTACTAAAATCTGGCAAACACCAGAATTGGTTGTTCAGTAATCTTCCTTTTCAACAAATTGAAACTTTTTTCTTCTTCTGCTGTCCAGTGAAAATATTTATGTCTTTTCTTCACTGTGTCCATCATCAGTGCGCTAATTCCACTGAAATGTCTGATAAATTTCCTGTAGAAACTAGCCAATCCATGAAAGCTTCTAACTTCAAATATACTCCTCAACGATGGCCAATTCTTAATCACCTCCACTTTATCTGGATCCATTTTCATCTAATTAGTAGAGATAACAAACCCCAAATAAATGAGTTATGTCTTCATGAAGGATGATTTATTCATGTTTATCAACAACTTCTCTTGTTGTAATCTTTTCATCACTGTAGCCAAATGCTTCAAGTTCTCTATTTCTGTCTTGCTAAAAATCAATATATCGTCAAGATATACAATGACAAACTTTCCTATAAAATCCTTCAAGACTTCATTCATCAACCTCATGAAAGTACTAGGTGCATTTGTTAATCCAAATGGCATAACAAGACATTCATACAGCCCCTCATTCATCTTGAATGTTGTCTTCCATTCATCACCTTCTCTCATTTGAATTTGATGATATCCACTTTTCAAATCAACCTTTGAAAAAAAAAAATCTCCACTCAAGCAATCCATCAAATCATCCATCCTTGGCAATGGAAATCTATATCTGATGGTAATCGTGTTAATTGCCCTTGAGTCTGTACACATCCTCCAGCCTCCATCTTTCTTTGGGCTGATCACTGTCGGAACAACACATGGACTCAAGCTTTCTCTAACCAACCCTTTGTCCATTAAATCCTGGACCTGTCTCTTGACCTATTCATTCTCATGTGGCATAAATCTGTATGCTTCTTTGTTTGGTAAACTAGCTCCAGGTATAAGATCGATGTGATGACTTATACTTCTGATAGGTGGAAATGAACGAGGTAGTTCATCCACTTCTATATCAGCAAACTCTTCCAGCAACTTCTGGATTCCCTCTGGTAAATCATCCACTCTTATATTGGTTAAAACAATTCCAGGCTTCCTAACCATAATGAATTGTGTATCTTTCTTCTTCTTAACCTCCTTAAGAAGTTCCTTCCCACTCATGAGAAGTACAATGTTTCTCACCTTTGGTTTTACTTATGAATCCTTAATTGGCAACAACATGTGAGTTCTCCCATTCTTTTCCAAGGTGTATGTGTTCTTTCTCCCATCATGAATCACATTCCTGTCATATTTCCATGGTCTACCCAGCAATAGATGACAAACATCCATGGGAATGACATCACATAGTATTTCATCCTTATATCCTTCTATTTTAAATTGAACTAAACATTGTTTAGTGACATTTACCTGATGTCCTTTTTGTAGCCACGAAACTCTATATGGGCTTGGATGTTCAATAGTCTCCATCTCTATCTTTTCTACCATCTCTGTAGAAACGAGGTTGTCTGTGCTACCACTGTCAACGATGACCTTTCATACCCTATCTTTGGTCTTGCAAGTAGTCTGAAAAAGTCTATTCCTTTGGACTAGGTTCTCCACCTCCTTCTTTGGCGTTAAGAGAACTTTTCTCATCATCAATGACCTTCCACCTTCAGCATCTTCTACCTCAACATTCCATCCTTGAGATTCGGCAATGTGAGTTTCACCTCCTTCTTTCTTCTTATCTGGACATTCATAGGATTTATGTCCATTTTTTCCACAGGTAAAGCATTTTATTTCTCCACCTTTGCCTCTTCCTCTTCCTCTGGTTCGAGGAAAAGTGTTTCTATCAGTATACTGTCCTCTCTGTGAGTTTCCACCCCTCTCAGTTTGAGTTTGAGGTTTCTTCCACTCTTCTTTAGGTTTCTGATTCCTATCTTGGACAATTGGTTTGCCTTTGGTTTGAATTCTGCCTCGACCTCTTTGACCCTACTTTCGGCTCATCTTCTCTCTAGCTTTCAGAGCCATCTGATAAGCATCTTCCACCGTTCGGATGGTCATCATGATCATCTCATCCTGAATGTCATATCGCAAACCATTTATGTACCTAGCAACCTTTTCATCATCACTTTCCCGATGACCTTCTCTGATGTTTATCCTGTAGAACTCTTCAGTGTATTCTTTCACTATCATCAATTTTTGTCTCAAATTCTGCATCCTCCGAAATAGAGTAATTTGGTAATCCTTGGGTATGAATTTTTCCTTCATCTTCACAACCATTATGTCCCAAATCTTGATTTTTTGCTTACCTTTGCAACGTCTGTCAGCCTGCAGTTCAACCCACCATAATGTTGCATGCCCTTTAAGTCTTGTGACAACATGTTTAACCTTCTTGTCTTCCTCAACATCCTCATAGTCAAAATATTTATCCAGAGCACTAATCCAGTCTAGAAGCTCTTCAACATCTAGGTTTCCTTCATATACTGGAATGCCCATTTTTGCTCTAACACCTATCCTTGCAACATCTCTGAATAGGCATTCTTCTGTTGCATCTTCGGCTGCAACTTCTTCATTTTCGGCTTCATTTTCACCTTTAGATTCGTTGATGTCCCTAGAATGAACTATGCGCCTCTGTCCTGTCTCCATGGCATCAAGCCTGGCACATAGTTCACGCATCTCTCTTTCCCTTGTCGGATAAGGTAATTGTCTATCTCTTCTTCTTGGTATTTCCCTTTCCTCTGGTGGGTCAGGTATTTGCCTATCTCTTCTTCTCGGCAGCATGGCTGTAAAATTCCTCTTTTCCCTGCTACAAAAAACAAAGAAATATTTCTACGCTCTGATACCACAAATGACGCAGACCCCTAAACCCTCAGGCTGGAGTCTGCAAAGGATATTTCAACTTCGGCCCTTTAGATTCTGACTGACTCTCTTAATTCCTCTCGGGAAATTATTTACTCCCCCTTTTCGAAGTGAAATTCATAGGCCCTCCTGGGTTATGCCTGCGTGATCATTCACCGACATAAACCCCAAAATCAAAAACCCACTGACTTCGGGAATTTTCCCTTTTTCCTTTTGGGATACTGGATTTCGCAATTTCTTGAATCCCATGGTCGAGCACCTTACCTCTTCAACGTCTGGAACCCAAAATACTAACACTTGGCCTTTTCTGATGTCAATTTCGTCTTTTCGGCTTTCACAAATTTGGGAGTTGCAATGACATGCAACTCTACTCTCGACCCCTAGAGTCTCGAACTTCTGACTTCCAATTTACTGAAATGCATATATCCCAACCTTCCCTTTCTCTTTCGCATTTCAGGGTTTCAAACACCGAAATGCCCTTTCACTATGTCCTCGGGGCTCCCGAACCTCCGAACCCCGAAATGACGAAATGACATCTTCTGAAATCCTTTCGGACCTTTTCATATCGGTAGTTCAATATGATAAGGATCAAATGCTCTGTCACCTCCTTCTTTCGGTCTCTAAAGTCCCAAAATACCGAAATGGTATTTCTTCTCCTCTACTTTCGCGACCCTCGATAGAAGTCTTTTGTCCTTCCACGTGTTGCCTTCTCTTTGTTTCAGATTTTCGGTTATCGGGAATTTAGAACTCTCGAACCACCTTATGTCATTACGATCCCCGAATTCCTGAACTCTAATTTGCCGAAACGCCAAAACACCCTTCAACAATTCTCTCTTCGTGTTTCGCAATTTCAGAGATTCTGACGTAGAGTGTTCTGCCCTTCGTCAATGGGAATGTCGAAAACCCGATTCTTGAAATGCTAATAATCCTCTGTCATGACTTTTGATTTTGGGTTTTCTCCCCTTCCGCATACTGATCTCTTTCCCTCGGGACTTCTGAAACCCCGAAATCCGAAGTTTCAAAATCTTGAACTTGCTTTCCCTTATTTCCACACACGAATACCTCCTTTTTCGCGTTTCGGGGGTTTGATCAGTCAAGGATTTTGGCTTACACTTCAGAGTCTCGAACCCTGAAATACCAAAATGATATGACATCCCAATAAGTCAAGATCAGTGGCCCTTTATCCACCTTGCAGCTCCTGTAGATCCTACGGTTCTCACTATTTTTGGAATTCTTCTCAGAGAATTCTGACCGTCCAAACTTCTTCTTCAAGACCTCTAGTTCTAAATTGACCCTGCGATCCTCCTCTTGAACCTCTCCTCTACACGGTGACCAAAGTTCCCTACCTCCTCTTGAACACATTGAAGGTGCGAATCCTCCTGAGCTTCCTTTCCCAAACTCAAATCTCCTAATAGATTTCTGCACGCACTCCTTGTGACACTTCTTCAATCCTCTCCTTGGTTGATAAGTTCTGAACTTCCAACCAACCTTCACACACCTTGCACGGATTTTGTTCCTGACTTTCACTTCTGCGGAAAATGAAAACAACAGTATCCCTCCTAAGCTTTCAGAGATGAACTCTGAACCCATCAATGCACTCCTTGCGGATGCTTCACTGCACTCCTTGCAGGAACTCTTACTCAAGAAGAGAAACAATTGAAACTCATTCCCTTACTCTCTCAGACTTGAAAGACTTAACATGAAATCATACATACATAGCATAGTAGTAGATGCACAATAGAAAGAGTAAAAAAACCATAAGCATAGCATTCAACATGTATACACAGAAAGTATTAGAACACCATGAGTCTGAATCAAAGCTTCATATATTAATTTCAGAACTTTTGTACATGGATTCTTCTCTACAACTCTCTGTTACTCCTCTATGCTAATATGCTTAATCATACAATCTTTGATTGATACAATGATACAAAGACGAGGGTGTCTATAGTCGTTTTCCCTCTAGCTCCTATAACTGTCTAATCTAGAATTTAAATCTACCTACTTTCATTAACTATGCATAAATGCCTCTACACCTTACAGATGAGAGTGGATCGCTCAAGATCTGTTTACAATATGGAAGTACGTCTTCTTAACTATTTCATTAATGTCTACACATCCAAACTTTCAAAAACATTTTCAACATGTGCTAAAAATGTGGTGCGCGTGTTCCATCTGTCTTTCACCTCCACGCTTGCTTGCTTCTAACGATGCTCCTGCATCAAAAAACACTAAGGGTAAAGGTAAGTTGAACAAGTCAAAGAAAAAGTTTTGGTTTGAAAAAGACTTTGTTTCTCCAGGAGACATCTCTTTATCAAATAGTTATTCTGATTCATCTCATAATGAAATGACAAAAGACTCTTTTGATACTAAATCTTCAAAAGAATCTTCTCCAACCTCATATATTTCAGATGAAAGAAGAGCCTCATTTTTTGAAAATCCTCTTTTCAACAATAATGGTGATTTAGATCATCAATCTCCTCAACATAAGAAGCCAAAGTGGGATGAACAACTTCTCAAAGATGTTCATTCAGATGAAATGAACAAAACAGGAACTAGGCGATCTTCAAGAGAAGAAGCTAATTTTTATCATGCTTACACTGAACCTACTTCTTTTGTTGAAGCATCTGGACATAAAGAATGGTAGGAAGTAATGATTAATGAATATGATTTAGTACTTGCAAATGGGACTTGGAACTTAGTTGATTGTCCACATGATGTTAATCCCATCGGTTGTAAATGGGTTTATCAATTAAAGTACAAGCCCAATGGTAAAATTGACAAGTACACAACAAGACTTGTTGCAAAAGGTTTTTCTCATTGGGAAGGAATTGATTATGAAGAAACTTTTGCACCAACAACTAAATGGGATACTATCATAATGGTTATCAATTTAGCTGCAAATAATGGCTGGAAATTACATCAAATGGATGTCAAAAGTGTCTTCTTGAATGGATATCTAAAGGAATATATTTTCATGACTCAACCACAAGGTTTTGAAGCTAAAGGACGAGAACATAAAGTTTGCAAACTTGTGAAGGCTTTATATGGTTTGAAACAAGTACCTTGAGCTTGGCATGCAAAAATGGATGAGTACCTACTAAAGGTGGGTTTTCAATGAAGTGAATCAGATGATACAATGTATTTTAAAATGCAAGATAAGCACATGGTGATACTTGTAATCTATGTTGATGACTTAATCATAACAGGAAAAAATTAAACTCACATCAAACAGTTTAATGAAGAACTTAAAGCAGGGTTCAAAATGATTGATTTAGGGACACTTCATTATTATCTTGGAGTTGAAGTATCTCAACATCCTAACCAAATATTACTTAGTCAAACTAAGTATGCCACTGAATTGTTAAATAAATTTGGCATGGAAGATTGTAAACCTTCTCTTATCCTCATGCAAAAAAAATTGAAACTTTCAAAATTTGAAGGGTGGGAATTGGTAAACAGTACAAAGTACAGGAAATTGGTTGGAAGTCTCATTTATTTGACAAATACTTGACCAGATTTGTCATATTTAGTCAGTATACTTTCAAAGTTTATGTAGGAACCAAGGGAAAATCACTGGAATTCAGTAAAAAGGGTACTAAGATACATTCAAGGTACAAAAGATTTTGGTCTTCTCTACAAAAGGAACAAAATTTTACACTTGTTAGATATTCAAATGTTGATTTTGCAAGTGACATTGATGATAGAACATCCACTTCAGGTTATTTAATGAATATGGGTTTAGCAACAATATCTTGGAATTGTAAAAAGCAGACAACAATTGCAAATTCTTCAGCAAAGGCAGAGTACATATCAGCTTGGGAAGCAGCATGTGAGATTGTATGGCTACGCAGAATTTTACAGGATCTTGGTGAAACTCAGAAATCACCAACTACCTTATTGATTGATAATCAATGAGCAATAAAGATGGCCAAGAATCTAGTATTTCATTCAAATATGGCCAAGAATCTAGTACTTCATCAGATCGCTCATCATCAAAGACATCATCAATCCTTGGTTTTGTCCATCTGAAGATCAATTTTCAGATATTTTTACCAAACCTCTTGGTAGAATAAAGTTCACTAAGTTCAAATATGAACTTGGTATTTGTAAAAATGAACTCTTGGATTAAAGGGTGGATTGTTAGCCTCATAATTCTAAAGTTCTATAGTCTAAGTATTTTATAGTATAAATGTTTTTAGAAATTAGTTTATTCTAGTTTGTTAGGATAAGGACACCTAGATTCTATGTAAATCACACCTATCATACTCATGTGATTATGTGATTGGTTGTTCTCCTAGATTTTAGTTTAGATTTGAGCTATATAAACTAGTTCCTTCTTCAAGTGATGTTAAGGAGAAGATTATGAGTTCTCACTTCAGACTGTAATCACTTTTTCCTTATCAATAAAATTGTGTGTCTGAGGACATTTTGTCAACAATAAATAGGAGGATGGAAACCATTAAGGTTTCATTTTCTAGTAATTAGTAAGATTCACATTTAGAGAATTGGCCAAGAGACATGGTAGGATGTTAAGGCTCTAGATTGTAATTTGTATATGAATTGTGTATTATGTTAACGAGAATGAGTTGACATTTCCCCCTTTAATTTCATTATAATCTAGTTCTATAATATGTGTTTGTATTTCAAATTATTCAATATTGAAATGATATCTTTCATTGCATCAAGTCAACAAAATCCATGGTGTGGTTGCTTGTTGATCCATTATACCCTCAACTGTTGCATTTGGTGTCTCGTGGCAGGGTTGAAATATTTGAGAATGGGAATTGAGGGAAAGGGTCATTGAAAACGACTTGATGTCATAAGTTACTGAAAATGGTAAAAAGAGGTGAAAGCACAATTTTGAATAGAGAATTGTAAGTGTTGAGGAAGAATATAAGAAATTTAGAACAAACAATAAGATAGAAAGATTGAAGGGAGCGACTCAAAATTAGAAGAAGATGAAGAAAATGAATTTGAAGGAGAAGAGGTGTTAAATGGTAGATGATGAGATTGTTTGAAAAAAAAGGGAAGCAAAAATTGACGTTTCTTGTTATGATGGAGGCTTGAAGGTAGAATCATTGATTGATTGGATAAGCAAAATGTAGATATATTTAGACTTCGAACGGATGAAATATTGTTAAAGGAAGAACTTTTCTATTATGAAGTTGAAAGGATGCACTTGATTTGGTGGGATTTTGCACAGTGAAGTAAAATAGAAAGGGTAAGGAAAAGATTCATAGTTGGAGCAAGATGGTTGGAAACCACTTGGGATAAAACTTATTCATATAATTACAGAAACTCAAATGAAGTAATAGAGTGTATGAGAGTACACAAATGAGTTCTACAAAATTTCTATTCAGGTTGGTATTGGTGCCCAATGTTTTGGGTTAATATCGTGGGCATGCACAAATAAAGTTATGCACTCTCATTCAAATTTTACATGTTCCCAAGAAGATGTGAGATGATTGACAAGAATAATGCGCTAGATCCCATT
The DNA here is from genome assembly GCA_000966675.3 of Picea glauca. Classification (NCBI taxonomy): domain Eukaryota; kingdom Viridiplantae; phylum Streptophyta; class Pinopsida; order Pinales; family Pinaceae; genus Picea; species Picea glauca. Next base: position 309,662 of record JZKD02S2007584.1, on the reverse strand, counting down.
TTGATATTTGCATGCTAGATCACATTTTGATATTTGCGTGCCAATCTCAGTTCTGTCAATGCACGTCAGAAATCAAGAAGACACGCATGGGAATCAAGAAAGGAATATTTGAGAAATATTATCAAATGATTACTACCATCAACACAAGGATATGTGGAGCAAAGGAGATCAAGTAGAAACAAGGAGAAATCATGTGGGACTATGACTAATGATTGAATATTTTGTTGGATAGGATGATGTTCCAAATTCACAATGTAGAACACTGAGAATGGTTTATTGTGGGGTTACTCCCCCATATATGAGTCTCTCTCACCCAGTAGAAGGTGAAGACTCAAGTAGGGGTAGTGGATATTGTGATGCACTTGGAGGTTACACCTAGAGGGGAAGAAATATCAATAGGATTGGCGCAGGTGCAGTCACAATTGGCCAACATGAAAATGCAATTGCATGACATGACCAAGGAAAATGTCATGCACGAGCACGTATGGTAACTATATAGCGACAAACATGTCAATTCCATTTTCAATAGGACCTCAGGGAGAGTGGTGTGAGATATGTAGATAGTGGGGCCATGGACTACCCCACTTTGGAGAAGTATCATATGGCACATCATACTTTTTTGTATAGATTTTGTAAGTTAGTGGGCATGATGTCAACAACTGTTGGTCACTCCAGCTAATGCAAGACAATACCTGCGATGTATTTCGAGTACAAGAAGAACATAAGGGTATTGATCATGGTGGTTTGGAGAGAGGTGGATATCAAGGAGATCCTATAGATATAGATGGGTGTAGACCTGGATGCAGATATGGATGATGGGTTGATAGGCCTTTGATCCGAGAAGATCTTTTAAAGACTATGGTTGAGTTTTAAAACATGTGTTCATTAACCATTTAGGAATTGAATGAAAGAGGAAGAATTAATGATGAAACATAGCACCCATAATACAATATAGAGATCTGGAAATAAGCATAAGGAAACAACAAACCATAACAACAAAATTTGTTAACGGAGTTCGGCAATCTTGCCTACGTCTTTGCACCTTTGTCTTAGTGGGTGAGGCTTTCTTATTTCTCTTCAAAGCTTCAAACGTACATCATAAAAGTCCCAAATGGATTACAAACTAATCTGAACATGTTCTTTTATATATCAAGAACCCTTCACAATTGACAACACTAAAAACGGATGAACGAAGCTCCTAGAAATGGCCTGCAAAGGTGCTCTCCTCAATAGCTTCCCTGCATAAAAATGGCTTTGTCTTTACAATTCTTTAACATTTTCCTATTCAAAACCTCTCTCTAATGGATTCAATAACCTTTTTTTTTATGTAGACTTCAAGTTGGCAACAAAATCCCAACTTCCCCCCAAGATCTGGCCTCAAAAAGGGCCCAAGATCCTCCAAACATGGACTAAATCTCCCAAAATTGGTTAAAAATCCATAAAAATCATAATATAATTTTTAAAAACCACTAATTGGAAAACTATAAGGGTGCAACCCCTTATCTTCGGGCTCCTAGTCACCTACGTGCACCCATGTGGCCAAGCGCTGAGTGCTTGGTACACTAGCCCCTTAATCATCGACCCCTTGGTCGCATGAGTATCCATGTGCCTGCATATTTGAGCTCCACATGCTTATGAATGTGGTATAGGCCCTGGTATTTTGGCTCCTGGTTACATGCCCTGGTCGGCGGGCTTAGCCCGGCTGATCGGCACTAACCCCCACACAAATCTGCGCTAATTGTTTTCATATGGGTCATATGGTGTATGCCCGCGATCAGGACAAGGCTCATAAAAAATGTGTGCACCAATACATAAGAAAAAGGTAATAAGGAAGCGGTCGTATGGTAAGGTTTTGGTCAGGGGATGGGGCTAGGCCCTAGACCTTTTTTCCGCCAATCCAACAAACATTACAATTCAATTATTTAATTGTGACTATACATAACAAGACCTACCATGGGTGGGCTGGTATCCTGGCCCTACCAAATTGTTCGCCGCCCGGACTGGAGGTCACGGGTTCGACTCCGGTGGACTCCAAACTTTTTACAAACAATCAAACGAATGGAGGGGTGGCACATGGCAGCCCAAGACTAGGCCATGTGACACCATTACACTTTCCCACTAACTGCCACATGTCAGAGAATGATTCGACCACCTGCCAACCTACGTGTCTTCCCAGTCAACATCCATTGTACCTGCCACATCACTGTACTTCCATACATCCTATATATTCATCTACCACATCATCACTGTATGGACTATATGAACTGCACAATCATCAATTTTTGCCTATTTGAAAAAATGAACAAACCACAATATCTTTCGCATACGAAGTTCATTTGAGCATGTTCAAGTTGCATTGGGTTCACATCGATGAGGCCTATGCACACGTCTATTTTGAAGCCATTTTGAGAACTTTTATTTTTAGGCCTTCTTGGACCCATTTTGGTCCCTAGATCCATTTTGGATCACACCTCCCCACTAAAGACCTTTTGGTCCTAAAAAAGGATACTAACCAGTCATCAAGTGTGGGATAGGCCACCCCACTTGTTCTCTATCTGTAAACTTTTTCCTGTGCACCTGTCTCATCAAGATCAACTGTAAAAAATTCATGATAAATGATAGCATATTGTTAGCCACTTGTACTCTTTCACATCTTACTGAAGCCACTATCACCATGTTGACAACATTACTAATGATAATATCATAAATATGACTACAAATGAGCTAATATGTTTGTAATACTTGCATGACATTAGCTTATCTTGAAGCAAAGTGTGATTGATCTTCCATTCTACAATCATCTCTTGTTCTTGATTAAGATCAATTACTTGATTTGGGATAATTATAGGTGTGTTGCTTGCATGAGATGCCTTTCCTAATTGTTCCATTGTTTGAAGAGATTGATTTTCTTTTAAGTGATGAGCATGTACAACATGTTTTTTTCTTGCTTTGATTAAGTGATATTGATTATGTTCTCTGTAGAAGATTGCTTTGTGATCATACAAATAAGGACTGCCTAAGACCATTTCACATTCATTGAGTGGCACCACATCATATGTTATCTCGTCCACAAACTTAGATGAAATTGAAAACTTTAATTTGCATTGTTTTGTTATGTGCAATTTATGGTTGTTGCTTATCCATTTGAGTGAGTAAGGTGTATGATGCATCTGAGTGTTTAATCCCAATTGTTTAACCACTTCCTCTGAAATCAAGTTAGATTGAGATCCACTATATTTAAATGTGTTGACATTAGTGTGTCTAATAATGATCCTTATGTGAAACAATTTACTTCTAGAATCAAATCCATCACCAATTTTACCTGTCAAACCAACTGCTGAAATTTTAGATTCGTCACCCGAATCTGATCCCAAGTATGTTGATAGTGTTGTTGTTGCAACTGTTTGCCTCCCTTTCCTTTATTTGAACCACTTTGGTCTCTTCTCAGGATGCAATTTCCAACAATGGTCCTCATCATGCCCTTATTTCTTGAAATTCTTGTAAGAGAGCTTCTCTTACTTTCTTGCCACTGAATTTGCCTTTTTTCCATTCCACTTCCTTTTGTCCTCTTTTCTTGAAGACGATTCCCACGATACACCAACTCTTGTTTTCCCTACCTCAATGTATGTTGCTTGAAGAGAAACCTCTTCAAGATTAGTAGTTCCAAACATAAATACAGTGTTACGAATGTGTGCAGGTAAGCCTCCTATATACTTCATAAGAGTTTATTGGGTATGTAAAGGAATATCTAACATCAATGCCATTTTATGAAATCCATCTATGTATTCTTGCACTGTTTGTCCTTTTCTTAGTTTAAGACCTTGGCATTCAATTAAAGCCTTCTTTGTATAACCCAAAGGATAAAATTGTTTTCTAAGTGCATAAACAAAAACTTGGAATGATGGAAATACATTACCCACTTGTTGTATGCCATTTTTCAACTTGCTTTGACACCAAATGAGTGATGTGTCTGCAAGTCGAAGCGATGCCAACTTGATTTGAGTGGCCTCATCCTTTATTTGTTGCACACTGCAATAAACCTCCATCTGTCTGACCCAATTATCAAGTCTCTCTTCATTGACTTCACCATCATACAAGGGTAATTCAAATTTCACATCAATCTTAAGTAAAGGCATTTCTTGTTTATGTTTATGGGAATGTTTCCTTGTGGTGAATTTAGAACTTGAACATGAAGAAGAAGAAGTTGATGGAGAAGAATGAGGTGAAGGAGGAGTTTGAGGAGGATCCTCTCCTTCTTCATTTTTGGCCTTTGAAGATTCACCTAGAATCAGTCTCTTTTGTTCCAAGTAATCCTAATATAGAACCTTCATCATCTCCGACATGGCGAATAAAGTCTTTCAAAACTCTTTCTCATCATGAGAAAGTCCCTCTTCTGATGCCATCTTCTCACTTTGAGAAGTTCTCTTTCTCGATCCAATCTCAGGATTCTCTTCAACAAGCTCGCCTTCACAACAATTCATCTTTTCCCTGGTAATCATGTAAACTCAAAAAACCAACCGTCAACTAGCTCTGATACCATTTGATCCAAAAAGATCTTTTAAAGACTATGGTTGAGTTTTAAAACATGTGTTCATTAACTATTTATGAATTGAATGAAAGAGGAAGAATTAATGATGAAACATAGAAGCCATAATACATTATACAGATATGGAAATAAGCATAAGGAAACAACAAACCATAACAAAAAAAGTTGTTAACGAAGTTCGGAAATCTCGCCTACGTCTTCAGGCCTTTGTCTTAGTGGGTGAGGCTTTCTTATTTCTCTTAAAAGATTCAAAATTACATCATAACAGTGCCAAATGGCTTACAAACTGATTTGGCTATGTTTTTCTAGATCTCAAGAACCTGTCACAACTGACGGCACTAAAATGGATGAACAAAGCTCCCAAAAATGGCTCGCAAAGGTGCTCTCCTCAATAGCTTCCCTGCATAAAAATGGCTTTGTGTTTACAATTCTTCAACATTTTCTTGTTCTAAACCTCTCTCTAATGGCTTCAAGAACCTTTTGTTTATATAGAATTGAAGTTAGAAACAAACTCCCAACTTCCCCCAAAGATCTGGCCTCAAAAAGGGCCCATGATGCTCCAAAAATGGACTAAATCTCCCAAAACTGGTTAACAATCCATAAAAATCATAATATAATGTTTAAAACCCACTAATTGGCAAAATATAAGGGCACATCCCCTTATATTTGGGCTCTTGGTCACCTGCGCACACCCATGTGGCCAATCGTTGAGTGCTTGGTGCACTAGACCCTTAACCACCAACCCCTTGGTCGCATGAGTAGCCATGTGCCCGCAACTCTGAGCTCCACACGCTTATGAATGTGGTATAGGCCCCGGTCTTTTGGCTCCTAGTTATGCGCCCTAGTCAGCAAAATTATCCCGATCAACTGGCACTAACCTCCACACAAATCCACGCCAACCATTTGCATCTGGGTCATATGGTGTATGCCGGCAATCAAGGGCTAGGCTCATAACAAATGTGCACACTAATACATAAGAACACGGTCACAAGGTAGTGGTCATATGGTAAGGTTTTCGTCGGGGACTAGGGCTATGCCCCAACCCTTTTGTCCGCCAATCCAACAAACATTTCAATTCAATTATTTACTTGCGACTATACATAACAAGACCTATTGTGGGTGGGTTAGTAGCCAGGCCTTGCCAAATCGTTCATCACCTAGACCAAAGTTCACGGGTTCGACTCTGGTGGACTCCAAACTTTTTCCAAACAATCGAACCAATGGATGGGTGCCACATGGCACCATTACACTTTCCCACTATCTACCACGTGTCAGAGCATGATTTGACCACATGTCAGCCTACGTGTTTGCCCAGTTAGCATCCACTGTACCTACCACATCATTGTGCATCATGTACAGTCAGCTTCCACGTCAGCACTGTATGGACTGCACAGTCATCAATTTTTGCCTATTTGACAAAACTAACAAAATGTGATATCTTTCGTATACGACGTATGTTTGATCTTGTTCAAGTTGCGTTGGGTTTGTATCAACAAGGCCTACTCACATGTATGTTTTGAATCCATTCTGAGCACTTTTATTTTTAGGCCTTCCTAGACCCATATTGGTCCCTAGATCCATTCTGGATCATCCTCCCACTTTTTTCAATTCTAGAGATATTGGTCATGTATAAATCTTTTGTACAAAATTGCATGCTCTTTGTGGGTATTTTTACAACACCAAGCATGTCATAAAAGATTGTCCTGACTTATTAAATAAGTGGTAATAAAATAGGATGCATTGCAATATAGTGTATATGGATCCACGTGGGAATAAGAAAAAGAATGAGGAGGTTGATGTCTGGATAGTCACTCGAGGAGGAGAGAATATAGGAATGGGCTTCAATCATGGTGAAAGCTCGAGTTGAAGGCTAGAGGGGAAAATCGTAAATTTGATGTTGCTCAACAAAAGAAGTTCTTGCGTGATGCAGAGGACCCTCAGAGAAGAAAGAGCATGAGAAGAGTTTCAACACGTGACTTAAAGTTCGTTAGAAGAAGCCTGTGTGTGCGTAGAAATATAGTGCTCCACACAAAGTTCCTTGGAAGAAGCATGCATACAGGAAGAGCTGCAACGCACCAAGAAAAAAACAATTGAGGAGTATCACCTTGAGGAGTTGAAGCACACTACACACAAAAAAGCATGGCGTGAGTCGGGTCGCGAGACATACACTGAATATCAAGTACATTGTTATTTGAGGTTGCTAAATGATCCTAATGTTGCGATTGAGTTGGCATAGATGTTAGCTACCTGCATGGGGAATAAGGGATTGAGAAGACCATATAAGATCATTGGGTGCAAGGAGGATGATATCAACCCCACCACATGTGGAGAATTAAATTGGTGGAGAGTGAAGTCACATGACATCGATTTCGAAGATTCCATGGAGAGGTGGTAGCAAAAATTGTATGAAGTGGTGAGGAAGAATTTGGATGCTACCAATTTGATGGATTGGATCTGGTGGATGCGTTTATTGGTTGGATGCAACACAATCCTTAACACCACCGGGTTCACGCCCTTGATATATTATTAATTGGAATACCCGCGCGATGGTGGGAAATGCATTGAGAACCTTATCTTGAATGGGAAATAGTCAAAGCATTTGTGCAGGAATGATTCATAGAAGATGTAGATATTCAACGATACATGTGTTCCTATGAATGGTGGTGGATAGCCAAGTAGTGGCATGGGACGTGCATCTGATGCTTAAGGGCATTGAATGTACTACCTAGAAACAACTTGATTCCCTCGGTCCCTCAGTTTTCCACGGGGCATGTAAGGTAATCATGTGCATGAAGAATGGGTCTCGCTCTACCATACGTGGTAGAAGAAAGAACTTTACTCGTCCAATCACACTTGACTCCATTGAGAAAATAGATGGATCCCACTAGAACAACGAAGTAAGAGGTAGTAAATAGAAGCCATCATATCTAGAAAGGTTGTGCTCGATATCTCAGTGGAAAAACAAATTGGTTGGATATGTGTGAAGAGGTTTTTGTTGTTATTAATTAACAATAGATGAACTTCTACAGGGGTGTGAAAGAACCATGCGTGGCGTCGTCAGAGAGTAAGACTTGTGCATGTATGGATATGTCTCTATCACTATCAAAGGGATACAGTCCCAGTCCTTTCATGCATTAAAACGTTGTTGTGTCCATTATATAGTAACTAAGGGAGAGGCTATTATGGTGGTAATCAATAGTAAATATTAAAATCCCATATTGAGATTCCCCACGTTTGGCGAAAACATTGGTAGCCATGCACTATTCATACAAAGGGATGAGATGTCTCACAAATCGAAAATGTTTGCAGAGGTGTCTCATAAAACTCTCAATCATTTATGACTCAAAAATATGGTTGATATGGTATAAGGCTTAATGTTATGGATAGGATCGATGATTACCATACGACACTTCAAGTTCTCGATGACCCCCTCCAAGCCTCCTAGTTGTACCATTGTACCTACCTAGAAACTTTCCTTCTTCCAAATCAATTTTTGGTCATCTAAGTGCCAACCTTCCTATTTCTATAAGAAAGTGTGTACAATTTTAGTCTGGAGGAATAGTAGCAACAAAAACAAGCAGAAATATAGTCCCTTCAATCCAGTATTAGCCATCAACAAAATTCAAATTAAATAGTAATAATGGCTTCATCTAGTAGAGAGAATGGTCAAAATAGATCTAAGATTTCCCAACACTGACAGGTACCAAAACCATCATTGCCTCGACATGTCAGTTTCATAGGGTCTCCCATGGGACAAGTGTAAAATATGCATTTTGTCGATCATGATGTTTGAGGCCCTGATCAGTTTCCCACCTTGGCCTTCCACAATTATGCATCAATAATTTACAATGCATATGGTAATTCATTGGTTCTCACATAAGAGTGTGTCAAACCCATTCAACAACCTCACATCTTGTCTTTCATTGATTTCCCTCACTTTGGGCATAGTGAGATGATGACCCTTTGTGTCTTCTTTTTACTCACCCACACACATTATGGATACTTTTGGATGGGGGGGGGAATATCTAGTCAATGAAGAAAACATTTGACGATTTATAGGCCTACCCATGAATGGTGACAATCTAGAAAATTATTTAACCACTAAATATGCTTCCCAACATGAAGTATGTGGCTCATATAGTACATGTCACAGAACATATGGGTTACTAATTTAAAAAATCAACACCTGGTTGGTTATATTTTCACTCAACCGATAGCTTGTAAGATCTTGTGCACTTATACAAAGGAGGAGTCTCCATTTGGGGTGGTCGTTGTAGTTGAGTGGTGTGTAGTAGGCATTCAAATGGCTTGGGCCCAATATTTACTGAATGAGTTCATTGGTTATTCTCTAGATTCCAAGGATTCCAAGAAAGAGTTTCATGATAGTTGGATGCTACTTCTCCTTGTCATGGTGCTCTAGAGACCCTCTCGGGGGTTTGAATGACCTGATGGGAGTGGTCATGCCTTCGAATATCCTCAATTCCTTCAACTGCATGAGAGCAGATATCCTACCACCCAAAAGTCCCATGACGATTTTTTTCAGAGATAGTACTGACAACTCATTCAAGAAACAACTTTTCAAGTGCACATTTTGTGCACCATTATGGACAGGTATGTTGGTTACCTTCTATTTGAATGTAATTTTCCTAACATTTTCATCTATCCTAGTGATGACTAAGGGGATATAATGGTGCTACTATTGTTCTTCATCACATAAGAGGACATCCACAATGCATTGTTGAATGGCCTGCACATCTACAACTAGCTCCAGTTGAAAAAATGTACACTCTCAAAATGCGTAGTAAGTACAATCTAGACCGCAGGTGAGATGAGGTTGCGTGGTTGTAGGCATAACTCACAGTCCCCCCCGGGGAGAGGGGGGATACACACATTACACCTTATTTAAGTTCCCTTGGGACCCACAACCCACACAACAACAACCACATGCCACTCCAATCAGTGAAAAACAATAGCGGTCCAACCCAACTATCCATAGTATCAATCCCTCAGCATAATAGGGTTTCGTCTCAATGGCATCATGTGTCATAACATTTATAGATGCTCTCAAAAAACAAGTGTTTCTCCAACAATAAATTCACACTGAGGCTATTCACAACGTCGACCATATCTATTGATAACTTGGGGGCACAACAACACCCTCAGGCACTCCACTGTGATGGCCCAATTTTGAAAATAGTTCCAATACCCCTTCTCAGGTCCTCAGATTCGACTCATCTACCCCAATCACAATAGATAGAAGCACTCGAGGTATTTCTTCGACGTTGATTCCAACTCCAATTGTACAAGCTTGTATTACCACATTACTCTTTGATATGAGTGAGCGGCACCAAGTTCTGAATCATGCCCATGTATAGATACAACTCCAACACCTAGTGGACATTGTCATGCATAACTAGACGCGCGAGACTTATGAAAAGGTGATTCAGGATCACCAAGCATTGTAGTAGAAGTATGACTAAGAATTTGCAACACATGTAACCACCCAGGCCCAATACACTAAGATGAGTACAACATTCACTAACCTCCTTGGGGATATGGACAACATATATGTGCATATTCCAACTACATCCATACAAGGGAATGGCATTAACCCTAGTTTTAATCTCTCAACTGTGAAGGATTTCCCACAAAATTTGGATTCATAGCTGACATCTCTTCGTCCACCACTCCACCAATTGAGTCCAACAACAACTCAGTTACACCAAATGACTAAGATGGCTCGAGACTCTGCCCAATATAGCCAACACAAGGTGGACAGATTTCAAGAGTCGTTGAGTGCAGCTTCACCTTATGGAATCATCTCCAAAATTTTCATGAGGTATCTGCAAGTGAATATCAATTCCTTGTAACTAGGTTTGGGGTCACACAACATAAGAGAAACCTATCCTCTGTACCTCCAGGAGAGAACGCTATTGCGATGACACTTATTGTGGAAAAGAAAAACTATATCACTACAGCTCAAGCTAAGCAACAGAGGATATCACATATCATAATGTTTGTGATCGATAAGTCCTTGATCTTGTTCAGACAACTCGTAGATGCACAGGTTGTTGTTGAACCACTAATTGATAAAATCAACCCAATGGACATAACATATCCTGAGGTCACAAAACTAGAGGCAAATGTTGTTGTTCATACTACCTAGGATATCTAGGGATACCTTAACAATCCGGATCATCAATCCAAATATTTCTTACAAGAACTCGGGAACACAATGTCGTCCATTATGACATTCATTCCACACTAGTAAATTTGGGTCATTTTGCGACAGTCATTTCGATGCTCCCGTGACGTTCTGTCATGGAGATGGTGATTGAGCTTGGAACCCCCAAACATCACATCGTGTGTTGTGGAAATCACAACGAACCTAGGATATCGTTGCCCTAGTGACAACCTAAGTATGTCATAAGGATGTCCGCACACATGAGACAACCTAAAGAGATCATCGAGAGGGAAATGACCCAAGGAGATTGTCATGAGAGAGATGACCCAAGGATATTGTCACAAGAAATATGACCCAGAGAGATTGTCATAAGAGAGAGGACCTAAAGAGATCATCATCGCCAAGAAAAACCAAGGATGTTGTCACTCGCAAGATAACCCAAGGATGTCGTTGCACGAGAGATGACCTAAGGTGTTTGTCATTCGTCGTACAAGAGACAAATGATGATGAAATATCAATAGCATCGACGATACGATTCTTCGCAAGAACGATGGATCTGAGTATTTAAAAAAAAAAATGAAAAATGATTCTACTATTTCATTTGCATGAATCATCCTTGGCACTACTATTGTACTATATGGTCAACCTAACAATAATTTCCTTTAATGTGAATTTATGTTTCTATGTTAGAAAAAGTTAACAGAGATATTCATGGTCCATGCTCTTAGCTAAGACATCCTTGATTCATTCTATTTATGTACGTTAATTATTAGTGAAAGCAATTGACTAGAAAACCTAAGAAGTATACCATACAGGATATGTGTCACAAGAAAGTGTGCATAATTTAAGCAAGTACCAAACAAGGATTCAAATTATTTTGCAACAATCTACAAAAAACATTATAATGCCCTGGTGAATCTTGAACTAGCGATAGTTGTAGATGTTCTTGACATGGGCACTCACGAAGGTAAAATGTGTTGCACTAAGAAAAGTGAACTATTAGATGAAAACCATGAGGATGCCAAATTTTCGATAGATGACAACTTTATCATGCATTATGGGTAGTGTGTTGAAGCACTTAGTACAAAAATATTTGATTGCAATACAATGGAAGAATTCAAGAAAGGTTTCATGAGTTTGAGCACCTACTGAGTGTGATTCATCATTGCATAGACAAGCAAGATCAAAGTAATGAAGAAGT
>JZKD02S2007584.1:229043-246649 GCA_000966675.3 Picea glauca | reverse complement strand
GTCGATATGGGTTCGTCATGCATGACGATGATGTGTCGGTTTGCGTCATGATTGTTGTTAAGGTGTTTTTGTTGTTTCATTAATTTTTGCACTATGCGTCAACGATGTCGTATTTAATTTTTGATGTATTTTCATATCACAACATTTAAAAATTTTGACCCGTTGTATGTCGTTCGGGTGTTGTAACGGCGGGGCCGTTACACACAATGATGATGAAAATATTGATCACGATGATGGTTGCAATTTTGATAATGACGATCATGATGATGACAATGAAAATGATGATGATGATGATGACAATGACAATGATGAGGATGACGATGGCAGTGATGATTATGATGCCAATGACAATGATGATGATGATGATGACGACGATGACAATGATGAAAATGAGCTCATGGGTGATTAGACACCACTAGATACCACTAGAGCACTCATTGAATTGATTGTTATAATCTAAAAATGCAAGACCGATTTTCATTTTCAAAGGTCGATGCACCGACATATATGAACTTTGGAGCATCATGGTACATGAGTCATTTTAAATGGCTGAGTTGACTCATTTGAGAGGTGGTGATGAACATCCATGTGTTTTCCTTTTGTTTCACATGTTGAGTGATATTCATCTATTTTTAGGTATGTTTTGTTCAATTTAATTAATCTATTTGGATAAAAGTTTCACATGCTTAAAACCACTTCAAACATATGTGAGTTCAACACTAACCTCTACTTTTCTTTGATAGGGTGTTGAATCCACAAAAAAATGTTCATATAACAATCTATTAGCTATCCCTAATCATATAAAATTTTCATAGAATTTTTAATGCATATTTTGGGAAATTATCCACATTGACAATTGCTTTACAAAATCAATAAAAATATATAACACTTTGTATAATTACATATAATATTAATATTATTTATAATTACATAGGTTATCCATATTAATATTCAAAATCTTATTAAATTTTATATGTTATTTTTCTTATTTACAAGGAAAAAGTTGTTATTTTTGTTTATATATTGATTGAAATTACATTGTTCATATGCATATCACACTTATATTTACTATGAGAAATAAAAGTCAAAATCTAATAGAAGAGATGGTATATTTTGCTTTCTCATTTAACTTTTTCAAAATGTATTACTTTTTCATTTAACTTTTTAAAAATATAAATGAAAAAAAATAACTTCAAAAGATTTTGCTACCACTTTCAAATATTCACCAATAACCCTCATAGTGATATAAGACCATTGAATTAATCTTTTTAATCTAATTAATGATCAAATTAAAATCTCCAATCTAATTAATGATCAAATTAAAATCTCCAAATATTTATGATGATGTCAAATTAATATTTATAATCAAAACAAATTTTATATATTTATAATCCGATCAAGTTTTTGTTAATTGAATTAACCTTTTTAATCTAATTAATGATCAAATTAAAATCTCCAAAAATTTATGATCATGTCAAATTAATATTTATAATCAAAACAAATTTTATATATTTATACTCAGATCAAGTTTTTGTTAATATTTTTTTCAAATAACATAATTTAATATCATTCCTCGAATCCACACCTGTACTATCTTTACCAAAGATACCACACCTGTACTATCTTTACCAAAGATACGACACCTGTACTATTTTTACGGGGAGAAAGCTATTTGGCACAAGACATTATGATATTTGGTACTCGAAAATATGATATTTCGTGCGTAGTTAATCGAAACAAGACATTTAGCACACTCGAGTACTATCGCTGCGCAGAGAAAGCGACTCACCGAGCGCCAAGGTGTTTTCCAAATATGAAGCGACTCACTATCACACGCTATCACTATACTTAAAACATTTTAAAATCGAACAGTAAATCTCTCAAAATACGTGACAATATTTATTGGCAACATCACGCACTACCACTTGGAAAAGTTAATCAGATATTGCGTGGCACGTGGACCATGGGAAAGGATAATGGAGGTATTGCGAGGTGCGTGGACTGCTGCCCAAGTAAAAAATCCAGATTTTACCTCAACAGGTTTTTACCATGGCCGTCCACGCACCTCAAAAGAGAAAAGCAGAAAAAGAAAGGAGAAGAGCAGAAAAAGACCAAGGTAACGGATATAATGTGCTTTTCCATTAAAGAAAAGAAAAAAAGCAGAAAAAGACAAAGGCAAGGGGGAGTGGAGTAGTGTATGTAGCCTGTGATACAAGCCTCAATGCCATGGGTACGATATTTAGAGTATATATAAGTTCTAGACGTAGGGAGATTATCTGATTTTCTTTGATGTACATCTGCTTGGATGTAGAAGTTATCTGATTTTCTGAAGTAGGGATGTAGAAGTTATCTGATTTTCTGAAGTTCTTTGATGTACATCTGCTTGGATGTAGGAGTTCATTTGTTTCTGGAATTAAATTTTGGAAGTTGTTTTGTTGATTTTAGTTTCAGCGTCAAATGCAATGTTCGTCCGGAGATTTATGTTGCAATACACTCGCAACAAATTCGGGAGATTGTATTAATTTTTATTTCTCTGATTTGTCTTCTAACGCTTTTTAGCTTAGAAGAGAAATGCTGCCAAAGATGAATATAAGTAGCTCTTCTTCTTTGTTGAATATGATTAATAGAGATTGTTTCCACTAACCACCCTGTTTATTTTTACGATTTCTTTTCTCTGTTTTGATTTCTTGGCTGCATTCCATTAGAAATTTACAGCCTCTTGTAGGTATTGGAATAAAAATTAATTTCAGAGCCGTTTCTTTTAACCATTCCATTCCTGATGCTTTTTCCTCTTGTAGGTATGGTTTCTCAGCGATCTGTAGTTTTTCCTTAGAATATTATTACTCGCTGTTCTTGAACGGGCTTTTGTCTGTCAAGGTTTTAGAAGGCTTTTGCAGATTTATTGCGTCATGTGTGTTATTTTCTTTGTACCTGTTGTTAAAATTTTTGCCTGCAACCTTGCTACAGGTCTTAGCCACTGCTTATAGTTTTGACAATCTAGAGTTTTTTTTCTAAATGTATAATGGCCTTTGGTTGTTCAATATTAGGAATGCCTCGGTTTATTATATTTTATGCTTTAAACTAATGTCTTGTGGAGTTTCTTATAATATTTAATTTCTCGGATCTTGTAGGCGTATGCTTTTCTCACTTTTGGTTTCTGTTAGGGTTTCTGCAATTTTTTGTCGCACTTTGTCTGTAGGTTGTATCGAGTTGCATATTTGTCTTAAATTTGTATAGGCCGATAGGGTTTCTGAGTTTTTTTATGCATATCTATTCACAGGGCATCTATTTTCTTCTTTTTAATCCTTCATATATAGAACTGTTTTGCACCTTTTTAAATTTATATGTTGACATTCTTTTATGATGTTTGTATTATTCACTTTAGTATTTGTTTTGACAAATAATATTTTTGTGATGATTTGCATGTTAGGGTTTTAACAAAGATTGATAAATCTTTTTAAGACCCTCACCAGCAAGACCATCACTCTCGAGGTCGAAAGCTCTGACACCATTGACAATCTTAAAGCTAAGATCYAGGACAAGGAAGGGATTCCCCCGATTAGCAGCGTCTGTTCTTCGCAGGAAAGCATCTTGAGGACGGCCGTACCCTTGCTGACTACAACTTATAGAAGGAATGTAAGTATGTGTTTGTGTTGTTTTGGTGTCCTGGCCGGCGCTGCAATGCCGTTCTCGTTTAATATAAAGACTCCGTCATTTGTCATATGGTTCGCTCTGCTTTCTATACATAAGTGAATGTGGTTGGGATTTTTAGTTGGAAGTTAAAATTGCTCTAATTTATTAAAATTATTTTCCCAATAATCTTTCGTAAGATGGAAGTTGTCAGGCTTTGAAATTCTTGAATAGATCATCTATACACCGTGTTTACCAAGCTTGTAAAGTAATTCAGTGTTTCCCTATTTTGTTTCCGTAATGTATTTGCTGCAGTAAAGAAATTCAGTGTTTCCGTTTTTATTTTCAATACTGTATATGCTGCAGTGAAAGTTGCAGACCTCAGCGCACTCTCTGATTAAGCTCCATGATAGCATTGTTTTTCACCGATGTAATTATTGAGTAGATATTTGTCAGTAGTGTTTTTTTGGTTCTTTTCGTTTTTAGTTTCAATGATATATATACTGCCAATAGATGTGCAATGTTTGTAGGAAGCTACATGATATGATTACGATTCTTTTTCATTTATGTAATTATTATATGAATATTTGTGGGGAATATTAATTTTTTTTCTTTATGTTGCGTTTTATTTCTGTAATTATTGTACAAGTATCTGTCCGAACCTTGTAATTTTTTCATGAATATTGGAATGTGGAATGGTTATCTTTAAAGCTATTTTTAATGTATTCATGAAAATTAATTGCTATTTTTAAGTTTTCTATCTTAACTGTATTGAAAGATTATCTCATGCGTTTTTTTCAGCTTAATTTTTGTTATAATTGTTTCTTTATTTCTCGTACTTGAGTTTGAGTTTTTCTTTTCTACCATATTTTCTGTTAAATACGTATTCCCGTGACTATGTCTATTTCTGGTGTTCAGAATCTTTTAGGATCAACTTGTTATCTGTTCAAATAAGTAATGTTAATATTCTTGTTTCTTTTACATTTCTTTTTTCTTACCTTTAATTTCCATGATTCTCTTACCTTTAATATCCAAGTTAGAAGTTTAGCCAAATATTGGAATGTTTACATTCAGATTTTTCATGCAAATCAAATGGGATGTGAAGAGCATATAGTGGAATCCATTAATGATAATCTCTGATAATTGCGATTGAGGTTTGTATAGGTTGTTTTCTATATCATGTCATTTCGTTTAATATTTTTTTTGCTATGAATTTTGTTTTAACATCATTTTTGCTATGAAGAGATCTTATTACGTAGAGATTGTATCTTGCCAAGATGACGATAAATGCTTCGTAAATTCTTCATCTTTGCAATTACTAGTCAGATGGGGTGTTGTGAATGTCTGTGTCATGTTTTCTTTATGTCTGTGATATAGTGTTCATTATCACTATCGTCAGTTTTCTGTTTGAACAGGATTGATGGAGAATATTTTGAGAATGCATGCAATTGGAATTTTCTGTTTGAACAAGATTGATGGAGAATAATTTGGGAATACATATTCTTAGATTGGAAATTTAGCTAAATATCAGAATGTTTATTCTTATATATTTCTTGATTTGTTTATACAAATTAAATGCAATATTTATAGATAAAATATAATGATAGGTGATAATTTCACTAAGTTGTGACATTGAGTTTTGCATGTATTGTTTTGTATTTTCCAAGATTTTGTTTAATGTCTTTATTACTATGCAGAAATTTTAGTGGTGGAACAAAGCCAAGATAATGATAAATACCATGTCCATGCTCTGGTTTCTTTATGTCTATGCTTTGGTTTACCATGTCCATGCTCAGTTTTCTTTATGTCCATGCTCTGGTTTACGCTCACCGTGTTCTCTATTCTCCATTTCAGTAATATTGAGGGAGTCTAGACTCTGTTTCCTCTAATTTTTTTTCCTTTAAAAAGTTGCTGTAACTATTAATTTTCAAAGGTATATCTGCGAAGAAATGTAGCAGAAGATTTAATCTGGAAATTAAATGTGATGATCAGGAGATTGAGTTTTGCATTAGTTCTTTTCATTGCAAATAATTTGTTTGAACTATTTTATCTTTTCTTCTAATTATATGCGGATGTTTTTTAGTGTGTTTTATTGTTTTTTCTTACATATTGTTTTCTTCTCGACCTTAGTTCTTAGGATGCAAGTAATGAAAACTTTAAAAGAATATGATAGTTATTTTCGTGCAATGCTATCCTATCCATATGGAATATGTATATATGATTGTGTACTTCTTATCAATGTGACTTTTGTGTGAAAACTTGTTTGGACTCTGTTTCTTGTAATTTTTTTATTCTTTTAAAAAGTTGCAATCTTTAATTTTCAAGATGCATGTGCTAAGAATTGCAGCAAAATATTAGAAAGTTTACTCTGGAGATATGTTGTTTTGTTTATGGAAATTAAATGTGATGGTCGGAGATTGAGTTTCCCATTAGTTGTTTTTATTGCTTTTCCATTGGTTGTTTTTATTGCAAATAATTTATTTGAACTGTTTTATCTTTTCTTCTAATTATATGTCTATGTTTGTATTGTGTTTTCTTGTTTCTTTTTACATATTCTTTTCTTCCTTACCTTAAATCTTAGTATGCAAGTAATTGAAACTTTAAAAGAATATGATATCTGTATTCTTGCAATGCTATCCTATACATATGGAATATGTATATGTTTGTGTGTACTTCTTATAAATTTGACTTCTGTGAGAACATATATCTATGTGTTTGTGTAATCCTTATTAATGTGACTTCTGTGTGAACAACTTTGGTGAGATCTTTTCTTCTAAATTTTTGGTATCCTTTTTGCAGGTTTGTTGCAAATTTTTGTTTTTCAGGATACATGTGATTTGAAATTTAAGAGAACATTGAAATGCTTACTTTTTAGATTGGTTGTTGCTCTGGTTATGATAGTTAAATGTTATCCTTTTTGCAGGTTTCTTCCAATATTTTGTTTTTCAGGATGCATGTGATTTGAAATTTAAGAGATTATGTTTATGAAAGCTAAGTGGGATGCCCATCAAAAAAATATAACACTAATGAATTGGACAAAGTTTGGATGCCCATCAAAAAAATATAACACTAATGAATTGGACAAAGTTTGCATTAGTTGTTTCTATTGTCAATGGTATGCTTGAATTTTTCTTATTCCCATACAAAATTCTTAGAGGTGAAATGCTACCAAGAGGATGAGATACTTAACTTTTATACATTTTATTCTTTGTTTGGTTCGGTTGAATTATTTTTTTTGCCTATGAAAAATTCTTAGAGGTGAAATTCTACCAAGATGATGAGATACTTTTTACATTAATCTGCATGTAGGATGTTTTTTATTGCCAATGATTTGTTTCAACTATTTTTTTCTTTATGCAGAACCCTTTGCTGCAAATTTTTGGTTTTCAGGATGCATATGATTTGAAAGTTAGAGAACATTGAAATGCATACTTTTTAGATTGGTTGTTGCTTACTTTTTAGATTGGTTGTTGCTCTGTTTATGAAAGTTAAATGTTATCCTTTTTGCAGGTTTGTTCCAACTTTTTGTTTTTCAGGATGCATGTGATCTGAAATTTAAGAGTTATTGAGCTTACTTTTTAGATTGGTTGTTGCTCTGTTTATGATAAGTGGGATGCCCATCAAAAAAATATAGCACTAATGAATTGGACAAAGTTTGCATTAGTTGTTTTCTATTGTCAATGATATGCTTGGACAAAAGTTTGCATGGACTGCTGCCCTAGTAAAAATCCAGATTTTACCTCAACAGATTTTTACCATGGCCGAGGTGCGTGGACTGCTGCCCCAGTGATATGCTTAACAACTCATGAACTGTATTAAGGATTTGTGATGTGCAATTTCATATTTATGCTAATTCTTATATTTGATTATATTGTAGAATGTTAAAGGATTGGTGATGTGCAATTTCATATTTATGTGAATTCTTATGTTTGATTATATTGTAGAATGTTATAAGCATATGTCTATGTTTATGCGTGATCAATGATCAATGTGATTTTTTGTGTGAAACAACATTAATTTATATGTTTCCATTATTTTTCTTCTTGCAATGGTGTATGTGTGAACAATGTTAATGGAGCGGCTTCCCTTGATTTTCTTGTTTATTTTTATTAATTTCCATGATGCACCTAATTAGAAGCTTAAGAGAATTTTGGAATCTAAACTCATGTATATTCTAATGCAATGTTGTTCTATCCAAATAGAAAATGTTTCTATGTCTGTGTGTATGATTCCGTGTGAACGACATTAATGTGATATTTTCCCTCTAAATTTATGGTTTCCTTTTCAAATTTGCTGCAACCTTTTTTTTAATTTCCATGATGCATGTGATTTGAAATTTAGTAAAATATTGGTATTTTTCTTATGGAGATCCATATTTATGTGAATGGAAGATAACTATGATACTTGTTAACAAAATATAGTGATAATAAATTTGACAAAACTTCAAGGTTGGGTTTTCTCATAAACAAAATACAGTGATAATAAATTTGACAAAATTGCAAGGTTGGGTTTTCTCATGTAGATGATGATATGCTTAACAACTCATTAACTGTATTCAGGAGTGGTGATGTGCATTTTCATATTTATGTGGATTCTTATATTTGATTATATTGTAGAATGTTATAGGCATATGTTTTATGTGTGATCAATGATCAATGCCATTTTTTGTGTGAAACAACATTAATTTATATGTTTCCATTGTTTTTCTTCTTGCAATGTTTAGTGGTTTTTTCCAACTTCTTTGCAACCTTTTAATTTCTAATGCATCTGATATATAAATTAATAAATTGATAAAATATTGAAATGTTTTTTTTGGAGATTAATAGTTTTGTTAATGGAAGTTCACCACAATGCACATTAACAAAATACATGGATAATAAATTTGATAAAACTGAGAGTTTGCATGAAGATGATGGGAGACCTATCAACTTCATTAATCTACATATAGGAGTGGGGGTGACCTATCAACTTTATTAATCTACATATAGGAGTGGGGGTGACCTATCAACTTTATTAATCTACATATAGGAGTGGGGGTTCATTTGATATTTATGAGATTTTCTATTATTTTTATTGTGATTCTTTGTTTTTAATATTTATATTGATATAATTTCTTTTCTTTTCTTTCTTCTCTTACACATTTTTTTCTTTTTGACCATTAATTTCTAGGATGGGTGTAATTTGAAATTTTATAAGAATATTGGAATTTATATTCTATTCCGATGCAATGATATGCTATGCATATGGGATATATGTCCATGTTTGTGTGTACTTCATGATCAATGTATTCTTTGTATAAGCAACAGTATGGGAGGCCTTGTTTGTCTAATTTTTTTTGTTTCTCTTTTTGAAGTAATAGCCATTAAATATTTTTTGAGAAGCATGTGTTTTGAAATTTTGTAGAATATTGAAATGTTCACTCTCTAATTCTGCTGTTGTTTTTTGTTGAGGAAAGCTAAATGTTATGTTTATTAATAAAATACAGTAATAATGAACTTGACAAAACTGTGAGATTGAGATTTGCATTGGTTTTTCTATTACTAATTATTTGTTCTAAATGTTTTTGTTTTTTCTCGCAGAACCCTTGAAGTGGAATGTCGCTAAGAAGATGATATACTTGAGTTATTCATTATTATGTATTTAAAATTGGTTTCTCTTAAAGTAATTTTTATTTAAAGTAATTTTTATATGCAAATCTCTTAAAGGTAGAATGTTTTGCCCAGAGTGGTGTGGTGCTTTTTCTTTTTTATATTAACTCATTTTACAGTAATAATGAACTCGACAAAACTAATAAACATGACAAAACTGTGACAATAATAATGAACTCTACAGAGATTGAGATTTGCATTGGTTTTTTCTATTGCTAATTATTTGTTTGAAATATTTTTTTTCTATCATAACCCCTGAGATGGAATGCTATTAAGATGGATATACATAAGTTTATCATTATTTTTTATTTAGAATTGGTTTCTAATGATAATGACTTGTTCAAAGTATATTTCCTATGCAAAACTCTTAGAGGTAGCATCATGTTGACAAGATGATGAGAGACCTAACTTTTTAAGTGTGGCACAACACTAATGAAGACATTTCCACGGATTTTGGATTCATTTTATTAATTTCATAGAGATGAATATTGAAATCCATACTCATGCAATGTAAATCCATCCTATTTTTTTCTATACACTTAATTCTATTTATGAAGGACATTAATGAAAATGTTTTTTCTCTCTAAAATTATGATTCCATTTTTCAAATTTGTTGAGATGAAGTTGATTTGAAATAAATATTTACTCTAGAAATTTGTGATAGAAATTAATTTTGATGCTCACCAACAATAAACACAACTGTAGACTTTCCTGGAATTTTCTTGTTTGTTTTTACTTGTCCTTGTAACTAATTTAAAAGATGTTTGTAATTGGGAATTTTTATAGAAATTTTATGTGTAAGCAAGTTGGTTGATGCTTTTGCAATTGACCTTAATCTTTCACACCCAGATTATACACATCATATTCTCTTTTGGTACGTTTCTTGTTGCTACTTTTTTGAAGTTTATTCTCTTTTTGTGTATGTTATTATTGCTTAATTTACTTGCTTTTTAATTTTTGTATACGTTATTATTTAGGAATAACAATGTTTGAAATTGATTTTTTTATGTTCGAAATCATGTTATAGAAATGAGCTGGTCTTCCAGCAAAGCCCTGAAACATAAATTGAGAAATGTACACAACAAATAGAAAAGGATAACGAAGATGATCAGATTCCCATATACAGTGATTATCCTGCCATCTATGTGATGTTTGTAACCTTCTAATTTAAAAGATGTTTATAATTGGGAATTTTTATAGAAATTTTATGTGTAAGCAAGTTGGTTGATGCTTTTGCAATTGATCTTAATCTTTCACACCCAGTTTATACACATTGTATTCTCTTTTGGTACGTTTCTTGTTGCTACTTTTTTGAAGTTTATTCTCTTTTTGTGTATGTTATTATTGCTTAATTTACTTGCTTTTTAATTTTTGTATACGTTAGTATTTAGGAATAACAATGTTTGAAATTGAATTTTTATGTTAGAAATCATGTTATAGGAATGAGCTTGTCTTCCAGCAAAGCCCTGAAACATAAATTGAGAAATGTACACAACAAATATAAAAGGATAACGAAGATGAGCAGGTTCCCATATACAGTGATTATCCTGCCATCTATGTGATGTATAGTCCTTAAAGTCTGCCAATAGATTGAGCACAACAAATAAAAAATGATGACGGATTATCCCGTCTATGTGATGTATAGTCCTTAAAGTACGCCAATAGATTGAGCTCAGTTTTTACTTTCAAAGGAACAAGGATTGGCATAGAGTGCATCAAGGTTTTGTGTTTATTTGTTTTTAACAAGAACTTTGAATATTAATCTGCACTTATAATCTCTTCAATATTTTAGGAAAGCTATTTTTTTTAATATTTTGTACTTTTTACTTGTACATCTCATACTTCTATGTTCCATCAATATGTGGTCATTAACATCATTTCATTGTATTTGTGTTTTGTTGGATGAAATACAAAGTTCAAGTCAAATACTTATAACAAGGGACATAGTCTTAATGGCTTGTTATACATTTAATTTCTCCATTGTATAGCTATAATGTTTTATAAATAAATCATGTGTATACAATAAGGGAGGTAGTGTTGATGGCTTGCCATACATTAAATTTAATACGTAAATTCAATGTTTTATAAATGAAATATGCGTCCAATATCCTTGTGTAAAGGGTAGTGATCTATAGAGGATTAAATTAATATTCTTGTGTAAGGGTAGTGATCTATAGAGAATTAAATTGAACTGGCAATTTTTTTCTTTCACGAGATCACATAATGCTAAGCGCAAGAGAGTTATTGTGTGCAAAAAATGTATTCAAGTTTTTCAATGTCACCACCATTTATTTAGTATTTTTCATGTTATTCTAAATATAATTTTAGGATTCCCCTGTGTTATGCTCCTAGGCATGTGAATAGGTATGTGCTATATATATATTCAACCCTATGGCTATTCTTTGTTCTCATCTGTAAAGTATTGCAATTTCTCTATGCACTTTCGCAAATGGCAGTGTCTAATTTGAATTAGCCAAATGACCTTGTCAGTCCATGCTTAGAAATTGAAGCCATGGTTTAGCAAAACATATTAGGAAATATTTTTGATTAGAGAGTGGGTGGGTCAAACAAAGTATATTAAGTTTTGATTAGCAATGGTTGAGGGTATGTTTTCTAGTTCCCAGGTAAATGGGACTTAGGGTATGTTTTCTAGTTCCCAAGTAAATGGGACTTTCTTCTCAGCTACTGCCCTTGCCCTTCCTCTCTGAGTATGGGAAATTGAACTATAATTTGTCATGTATTTTGATCAATATTTATGTAGCTTGCTTGTTTCTGATCTAAATGGAAGTTGATTTTTTTTTTTTTGATGTAAATGTTGGTTAATATGTACTTCAACAACTACTTTTTATCTCTTTCAAATCAAAAGGTAATACAATCTATGAAGATTGTAGAATGCTTAGAAAAAGTCATTCATGGATGGAAAGTTTGTAGATATTTACTATTTATTGGGATTTTTTTAACATGAATTTAGGCCATAAGACCTCTAACAAAAAAGTCACATATTAATAAAAGGAGCTTTTAGGTAATTTTAGTCATGTAAAAGTCTTAGTTTGTGTTTTGCCAAGAACAAGACTACAGTCTTAGTCTTAGTTTGTTGGTTTTCAAAATTTAATGTAGTTTTCGTCACCCTTGTATGCTTTTTTGTTCTAGTCACTCTTGTATTCTTTTATGTTCTCGTCACCATAGCATGCCTTTTTGTACTATAATATAGTCATAATTGAAAGAGCGTTGGAAGCAAGAAAGGATCATTGAACTAGATTTGGTAAATGTTACTGTACTAGAGTTCGTTAATTGAACTAGGTAGAAATTGTATTGTCAAATTTAATAGAAAAATTAGTTAAACTATCTATATAAAGATTACAGAGATTAAGGTGAGTAAAATAGCATAAACGAGGTAGAAATTTTATTTTATCAAATTGGATAGAAAAATCAGTTTAACCATGTATACAGGAAATGATTTCTTCTAACAAAACATCATAATTTATTGATTAAGGGGAGTAAATGTAGCATGGGAGGCTAATCACTTTTGTTTCACAAATTCATATAATTATTGACTGTACTAAAACCACATATACAAAATTATATATAGGTTTAGTCATGAGAATTTATTGATTAAGGGAAGTAAATGTAGCAAATGTAGCAGAGGAGGATAATCATTTTTGTTTCACAATTTCATATAATTATAAATATATTATTGATTGTACTAAAACCAGATATACTAAATTATATATAAGTTTAGTCAAAGTCTTGTTTATTATTATCTAAATGTAATTTTAGAGGTTAGCAAAATGGAGACGATGAGCTATCCTCTCCCCAAAACTGTACTTGTACAACTAATCGCAAAGTTTCAGGTTCTAATCCTTGCGGTGCAAGTAACATAAACACAAGCGGTGCAAGTAAAACATAAACACAAAACTCATAGCACAAGGTTTGCGTGGACTGCTTCCCTAGTGAAAATCCAGATTTTATTTCAACAGATTTTTACCATGGCCAAGGCTCATTGTTTTAAAAATTGTTTAAATTTGGGGAAGGTTGGATAACGGGTTTTGCATCAGGACATAAATTTTTAGCTCCCAACAAATACATTGTCAGTTGAAACCTTCGTCCATCGACATTACATGCTTTAAATTTGGTCTGTTTTTGTAGACATTTGTCTTCAGATTGTCTTCAATCAAACTTTGCAAGTTGTCCAATGGAGGTGATTTTTTTTTCTAGATGAATACAGACTTTGAATTTGGTCTTTGTTTGCACACATTTGTCTTCAATCAAACTTTGCGAGCTGTCCAATAGAGGTGTGCTTTTTTTGGATGAAGGCTTTGCAAAATTTGGGGTTTTTCTGTTTTTTTTTTGTAAGTTTTTGTATTTTTATGGGATTCTCTCTATTACAACAATTTGCTTTGAAATCCATGTAATTATATATTCCTTTATGTATAAAAGTTTCATATTTGGTTTTCTAGGGCTTTATCATAGTAAGAATGAAAATATGCCAAAAGAGAGATTTTAATCTCCCTGTTATTAACTTTCTTTGTCTTCTTGTTTGCCAGTTGTCCAATTTAGTTGTAGTTAGACTTCAATTGTCATTATGTTTGGTTTCAGTTTATTCTAGTTGGTTTAGAGATTCATTGGATCCTTGTAATATGTGTATTGTATTTCAAAGTGAAGCCTAATTTTCAATATCATGGTGGGATCGACAAAATTAAATCGGATCGGTTGACCCCGGTGGGGACTAGCAAAGCAAAGGGATTGATCCTCCGATCTGAGCGAAGGAGTGACGACACATGTGTATTTTTTTGTTTGGTGTATTTTTGTTTTTAGTCTGTAAAAAGGGTGTGATTTCATAGTTTAAACCAACAATTGGAGAAGGTGATGCTTCTTATGTAATTCCTTCGATATTAGTTTCATGTATGAGGAGGGCGTTGGATATGGCGAATTTAGCTTGGCAATGTGACACTATGCAAGAGTCATCTCATAGGCCCAAAAATAGTTGCCACCACACAACACTTTGGGAGAGGATGGACACCAATTTGAAGAGATCCACAACTTTCCATCCATAGACATATCTAAGGACCTAAAAAAAAATTCCATCTAGAACCAAATTGAAGAGATCAACAACTTTCGATCCACATACATAAGTAGTGAACATGACATTGGTTCAAATTTTGAGGGGTTTCAATTAGAAGCACCTAAGGACCTCAAACAAAAAATTTATTTACGTTCAACACTCTTACATCGAAGTAGCGCACACCTCCACCAATAATTCTCACTTTGAAACTTTGCTTTGGATATCCATATCTAGATGTTATATATAGATGGAAATTATGGGCAAGGGAAGGCGTCATAGGTGAAGCACTGAAGGTTGGAATATTCATTGATAATAGTAGACATATTCATTCGCAATTATATGAGACATTGAAGAAGTCGTTGGAAAAATACAAGGCCCAACATGACTAACGTAAAATTGAAAAGACATTTAAGGGTAGGAGAGAGTCCAATTTCATTTGAACGAAGAGCTAGGCTCTCTAGTATGGTCATTTTGAAGTTTTGGGTAAGGTATTTGATAATGCCTATAAAGTCATTCTACCTTTGTATATGCTTATTTATTTAGTAGTAAATATGGAAAATTTGAAACTCTACGAGCCTTCCATGTTAGACTAGAATAAAGATGGACAAGTCTTACCAACTGTAGAGGACCTAGAAACAAACGTTTAGGGAGAGGTAGTAGAGGATACAATTTTGCAAAATACATCCAAAGCAATTGAATGTGGGTAGCATGAGCTCTAGCAAGGTGGGTTGTTAGGACAACTTCTAGTGAAAGGCTAAATCATACACTAGGGAGAAAGTAGAGGGAAATTTTCCTAACCTCCTTGAGTAAGAGCTTTTGGGAACTAAAATCCTCCAAGAATGGGGAGGTAGTCTTTTATTAGAGATATATGGCTCACTATGTAATAAATTCACTTTATGACTTTAGAATATGTCAATGTTCTTTTTTTGTGTAAAACAATCTATCCCACATTCATAGGTTGAAATGATTTGTTTAACAAAGAATGATATATAAGGAGGTAAACTCCTTTGTAAAAAGTGCATCAGATACTCTGGTAGTACATGTGGTGTTATTGTGAGTATCTTTCTTTGAAATTAGTTATGTGACTCAAACCTCTTTACAGTTTCCTCTTTTTGTGATCTAGATCATTTCATAATATGGTATCATAGTAGAAAACCGAAGTTATATCAAGAGTAGTGAGAAAACCGAAGTTATATTAAGAGTAGTGACAAAGCTGTACCAACAACCACAAATTTATTTCCAATTATCTATTTAACCTAGATCATATGTGGTTTCACTAAGAACCGGGTAACTTGGGACTTCTACCAAGGAGGAGGAGTATAATGCAACTTAGAAATAACACTGGAATTCATTGATTTCCTATCAAATAGTTGTCAAGTGGAACTTGAACTCATCATAGGCCCTGAGAAACATCTTTAGGGTTTCAACCATTTTTTTACGGGAAATTTTGTTGAGAATCGAAAACAATGACGTTGAGGCGAACAAAGAAGTTACAATGATTGTGGATTCCTCTTGTACAGAATGAATTTTGATGAAGATTTTGAATTGCCTTTGTGTTCATATTTCCAATTGCTAAGGGAGTTTGGGTAGATAGAAGTTGGGCCCACCAATTTTGTTGACGATGAATGGGTGGAGAGGTTATCATAGCATCCTTCGGAAGCATAGAGGATGAAGCTATTGGTTCTCGAAATAACGATGCACACTCAATTATTTGGATTATTTGGTTGGGTTTTCTCATAATGGGTTTCCGAGGGTATATCTTGTGCTAATTTTCTAGATGGTGTGTTAATTTCTCTATCTTATTTCATTTTAGTCTTAGCTTATTTCAATAATTTGTGTGCTAAATCTTAGTGTTAAGTAAAACATTGGACCACAATGTTGTCAAGTGGATGTCACATCAACTCCCATTACTCACATTTGTAGAGCTAGTCATGTGTGGAATCACAAGAAGATTCTAAATATTTGAAAACTGTAATCAAGAGTTGAGGCATGAAAAAACCTTAATCAAAACACTCGATGGCTAAAGACTCAACATCGAGGAAGGGAAGGGGTTCCATTTTTTTTGTATTGATTATTGTTCCATAGTTGAACAAAGCAAGGAAGTGGGATATTGGAGCAAAAAAAAGAACTAGAAGGCCCTATAAAAAGTATATATGCCATAGTGTTAATGGAAACTATAGTGAGTCTTTTCTTTGCATTTGCATTGCATATTTGAGAAGAAAAGAGAGGCATAGTCTCCACCTTCCGACCAGGGTTTCTCAGTGTTCTAGTTGTTTTCTAGATGGTGTGTTAACGACTTTAACTTCTCTCATTTTAGTCTTAGCTTACTTTAATAATCTGTGTGCTAAATCGTATTCGTGAGCAAAGCACTGGACCATAAAGAGTTCATAGAAATTTGGAAGATATGTTTTGACAAAAAAATTTAGTTGAATATCCACAATTGTTTATAGATCAAATGAATAGATAACATAATCATCCATCTTGGTCTTCTACGTTTATGTCTGTTTGATATTATTCATATATAGTGAAATATTGGAATGATACTACATTATACAATACCTCACTTGCTTTGTAGATTTTGGTCCCAACAGAGCAATGATATGCTTATGGATATTATTAAAACAACCATATCAAACATCGATATGAAAGCTAATATAGTCATAAAATCAAGTTCCATATGCAAAATGTGACGACTAAAACAAATTGTTTCGAATCCCAAACAATAACTACACTCTAATGGATGTTTCCTTGGAAAATAGTGGGGATTTGAGGTGTTGAACCCATCTTAAAAGCAATCTTTCACATATTTGCAGTCCCACATAATATTCTTGTTTCTCGCCTCCCACACAAAGAACTTGTTATCAATGAATTCACATTTAGCTAATTGAGCCTTTATTGGTGGCTTGTAATAAATAACGAGCTATGAAGAAAGATTAAGAAGATTTTGATTATACAAGCACCATGCAATTTTTCAAGAAGATTTTGATTATACAAGCATTATGCAATTTTTCAATCCATCTCTTTTTGGGATGCATCAAAGCCCATATTTATTTCAAATTAGGGGCTAAAGACAACCTATTTTGAAGCAAATGATAGATGAAGAGGCATAGCAAATGACCAAATCTCATTCTCTCCAAATTAGGGCCCTACGTTTGAATGTTCATTTTATATTGCTACTTTAGGGCTCTCTTTTGGCAGCCCTGATGTTGTCTCAGGTACAACTTAACTTGAGATACAAAGGTCTAGCGCAAAATTGGGGCTTAATT
>JZKD02S2007584.1:201326-213545 GCA_000966675.3 Picea glauca | reverse complement strand
TCTTTTTAACAAAAATGGTTGAGCTATCTTGCATGAGTTAAATTACCATTTAGGAAATTAATGAAAGAGGAAGATTTAAAGAGGAAATATGATAGCCATATAAACACATACAGATTTGAACATAAGCATGAAGAACAACAAACCATAAAACACCAAAATGATAACAGAGTTCAACAATCTCGCCTACGTCTTTGGGCCTTTGTCTTAGTGGGTGAGGCTTTATTATTTCCATTCAAAGATTTAAAAGTACATCCCAGTAGTGCCAAAAAGGTTATAAATTGATCTGGTCTTTTTCTACCAGATCTATAGAACCCAACAAAACTGACGAAACTGAAATCAGACGAACAAAGCTCCCATAAATTGCCCTCAAAGGTGCTCTTCTCAATATATTCCATGCATAAAAATGGCTCGGGCTTGGAAAATATTCAGCATAAACCTGTTTTGAACCTCCTCCATTGGATTCAAGAACCCCTGGTTTATATAGATCTAAAGTTGGTAACCATCTCCCAACTTCCCCCCAAGATCTGGCCTAAAAAAGGGCCCAATATCCCCAAAAAATAACCAAAATCTCCAAAACTGTTGAGAAAATCCAATTAAAATTATATTACAATGTTTAAAATCCACTTTCTATAGATATTATGGGTGCAACCCCATTTTTCTCGGCACCTGATCGTATTGGTGCACTCCATGTGGCATCAGACTTATCTGGTAGTGTAACATCCCGCTCTTACGTGCACTGAGCGAACTTATTCTTTAAGGACACTTCCTTACAAGTGATCCAGATTATTATACTATTGGTCATTTGATTATGATTATGAGATATGATGATATGTTATTTTGATTGTCTTTTCATAGACAGGTGCTATTGACTGAGTTCTCCTGAGTGTGCAGGAATTTGGACATTGGGGATGCAGAGGCATTGATGAAACCCCTTAGACTCCAGATCGATTCAGGGAGAGGATTGTTGGGTTTGAATGTTATTGATGTGACACACGTACATATGATTAGATGTTATGAGGATTTATTATTATTGCTGACATGATTCGTTGATGATGCAGGCCGACGATAGCTTGCTGACCAGAATCACATGTGGATTAGAGGGGTCACGCACGAAAACAAGAGACTTTGAGGGAGAGGTGTGGAAAACATCCCTGCCACAACCTACTACCACTTCCACTGTGGCTCGAACTGTAGGTTAACGATTACCTAGTTTGAGAATACCCACGATGCCATGAGGGCAGACTGCGACAATCGCTCATGATGATTCTAAGGGACGCACAATAAGGCATGGGCTTTATTCCTTAGAGGTCCTTAGTCTCCCATAAGATCACCTAATAGAGTATTGACTCCAAAGGTTTTTGATGTCTACCAAGTCAGTCAAGAGGCGAGTGGCACCCTTGGAGCACGTAGTGCATCCTGAAGGGAACATCACACAAGGAAAATAAAAACATGCAAGTGGCACCCTTGGATCACGTAGTGCATCCTGAAGGGCATGTCACACAAGGAAAATAGAAAGAGGCGAGTGGCACTCTTAGAGCACCTAGTGCATCCTGAAGGGCATGTCGTGATTTTAACTGGTAAAGTGAATAAACCTAGTCGACCTTAAAACAAATGATGTGATAAGTAATATTTAAAAACAATTTTCTCTAATACAAATGTCGCCCATGCTAGAAAAATTAAAAACTTAGGTCTAAGTAGAACTTGTGGTAAAAAAAAATTAATAATAAATAAACTTGTAATAAGAAGGGGGGTAAGGAATTCAAATTAAATTTTAAAATCAAATTATAATGTGGGATTAAAATTTTAAAAAGGGAAATGATTGTTTTATCTACATATGCTAATTTAATTTTTAGTTAAAAAGAAAAATGGGTAAATGGTTGTTTTCCTACACTTGCTAAATTGATTTTTGGTTAAAAAGGGAAAAGAGAGAAACTTAAAAGAAATAGGAAACTAAAGGTAAAATGAGAAACCTAAAGAAAAGGGGGAAACATAAAGAAAAAGATGAATGCCTGACTTAGTAAGGAATCTTGCTTTGCGAACTTGTTATTTTTGAACTCAATTAGGAATTTAGTAAGGTGTAAGTCATTTAAGAAGTGTAAGGGAATTTTGGGACACCTAGGAGCGTTTTTAGGAATTCTTTTAGGTGGGGGAGGGGAATAAGAATAAATAATTAATTAATAAAATTTAATTTATGGTGCAACTGACATGTGTATGGAGGAGGTATTTCCTAATTAATTAAATGAAAAGGGAATTTAATGAGAATTTGTGAAACTAATTACTTTAAAAACTCTATAAAAAGGTTGGAGGAGGAGGAGTATGGATCTCATCTTTATGCGTAACGTTACACTGCTGAATTTTTGTCTTGATTGAACTTATCTTGTGGGAGTTGGGATACCCAGCTCAGGTAACGAGTGGTAGCTCGACCTTGCGAGACGATCTGGGTGCTAGAGGTTCTTTGGTATTGTGTGTGTGGCCTCTTTGTGGCTCAGGAGGCTCAATGGGAAGAAGAGTACCCCTAGCGCTGGCTAGGAGGTACCGGTGAGGTCACATCGATCGGCAAGAGGGAACTAGATGGAGCGCGCACGGGACAACGACTCGGAGCCGTCGCATTTGGCTATGATACACACACGTTTATTTTTGAATGGATTTCCCTTGGCGAACCCAACTTATGATTTCATTGACTTATCTGTATTTGTTTTATTGATTATTACGAAGAATTTTGCATTTTGTCTTCTGTCCCTTATCCCTTTAGTCATCGGTCCGTTCCTGAGCAGTCGGTCAGGAGTCGAATCGACGGTCGTCATTTCGGTGTTTAAAGACCTATAGATTCAAATGCCCTGTTTTCCTATGCATGGATGATGAATGAAACATAAATTTTTCACCCAGTTGTCTATTCCTTACTTATCTTTGCCTTTTTCGCATAAGAGTAAACTTTGATTAAACTTTGCATCTTGATTGATAAAACTTCGATTTTCTCTACGTTTTTAGTTGCTTGAACTTTGGTAAATGTTTGCGTTTATTTAAATGATATGGTTGTGAATTTATGATATATGCGAATTTATCTTTATGTCTGCGTTCTTTTCTTTTTAATGATAAAACACAGGGAAGTTTACATGCATCCAGTTGAAACCGTTTTAGTATTGTTCAAACCTTTTCATTGCGTCCTGATTGATTTTCTTTTATTGCTGAATAACCATTAAATGCGTCCAGTTTTTATTTCGTTGTACTGTTGAATTAAACCTTCACCTGGGTTTTTGATGAACCACAATTTACCAACGTATTTCATTATGATGCACCTACACTTTAATGTTGTTGAAAGCGAATAACAATGTACAAAAATATTACTATTGGACACAAATATCACCGTTGACTTAGATTAACTAATGGACAATAATCTTGATCATTTAGATAGTGATACATAAGATTAATTTTGTTATTTGCACATCGATATGTTGTTGGCAACAACATTGTAATAGATGGCATTACGTTTGTATTACACAACCAATTTAGAGTTAATGATAGCGAAATTATAAGAGCCTTATCCTTAGATCATGTTTTCATTTATTACATTTATAGACAGTGAATTTAAACCTTTGACTGGCAACAAGTTTATACCTTGATTTACTGTGTATTTACACTTTGAATGGAAGCAAATTTAAACGTTGATTAACTGTGTTTTTTATCCTTTGTCTGGCAACAAGTTTATACCTTGATTTACTGCATATTTATCCTTTGAATGGAAGCAAATTTAAACCCTGATTAATTGCGTTTTTATCCTTTGATTGGAAACAATTTTATACCTTGATTTACTGCATATTTATCTTTTGAATGGAAGCGAATTTAAACCCTGATTAACTATGTTTTTATCCCTTGACTGGAAGAGGTTTTATACCTTGATTCACTGCATATTTATCCTTTGAGTGGAAGCGGATTTAAACCTTGATTAACTGCATTTTTATCCTTTGACTGGAAACAAGTTTATACCTTACTTTACTGCATATTTATCCTTTGAATGGAACCAAATTTAAAACTTTATTAATTGCGTTTTTATCCTTTGACTGAAAACAAATTTATACCATGATTTACTACGAATTTATCCCTTGAATGGAAGAGAATTTATGCCTTGATTGATTGCGTTTTTATCTTTTGAATGACAATGAATTTTTACCTTGATTGTTGCGTTTGAGACTGTGTAACAACTCTCATTTGACTGTGTATTTGGTTGGGTGAAATTATTGCATGGTATGCTGTGTATAACAACGATCTCCCTTTGGTATTAATGATTGACTGATGGTGATATCCTGTAGCGAATGGACAATGATTTACCATTATTGTTGAAAACAAGATATATACTTAACCCTTGCTAAATCCTTTTATATTTGTTAATCTTCTATAAAAGACAACGTTACAATTGATTGTTAAAAATCGATATGTTGTTTAAGGGACATCAAATCATATGGTTTAAAAGACAACAATTTTATTTATAGCATGTTGATAGCATAGAGATAGCATATTTTATTAATGGAGATTTTATTAATAACATATAGATAAGTATGTCGACAACGAATTTACTCATCGCCACATGATAGCATATTGACAATGATTGATTGTGTTTATATCTTGTGACAATGTTCATATGATTGGACAACGTTATTTGTTGTGACAACATTTATTTGTTGGACAATGTTTTTATATTGTTTTAGAGGACATGTTCGATATTATTGTTTATGTTTAGAAGATAACATTTCAGTTTTAAAAACATGTTTTATATTGTTTTAAAATACATGTTTCCTATTTGTTTAAATTGAAAAGATAATGAATTCCTCCCTAGGAAATTACTCATTCGATATTGGAATTAGAAAATAGTTACATTGAGCTATTTGTATTGATAATAATTATTTGAATGTGCATCGAGTGATGTATATTGCAATAGAATTGTTACGCAAAGAATTTAATGTGTTGTATGAATGTCATAGTCGTTCGGATTCCTCGCATCTTCTTGACTTGTTGATTGGGTGCTTGGGTTAGTTGTCTTGCATTTCGATAGTTAGTTTGGTATCCTAGTGCATTGAATCTTCTTGGGTTATTGGTCTATATGTGTTATGTTGTGTCAGGGTTACCATCACGCCTATCACCTTATGAAGACATGATTCCTGATGAGGGGATCATTGCCCGCCCCGATGGATAGAGGTGAATGATAACCTAGATGGAGTCTGTGCTTTCCGATGTGGGCATTGTTCGTTGTAATGGTTGTTGGTACTTGGTTTTGTAATGCCTTAAGGCATTGGGGTTTGTGTGACGTAGAGGTTTCTAGTTCCTGGTCATCAAAGCCTTTGTGTCGGGTTGTTGACATTGTCCCTTAGCTGGTAGGAGTTGTCTTGTTTGTGTCGGGTGGGTAGTAATTCTTTTTGTCTATTGATTATTGTGTGTTTCATACAGTTGCATGATGTGCTAGTGTGCCGATTCGTTGTTGTCTGTTGCCTGATCTGTGTGCGTTGTGTTCATCATCAAGTTGTGTTGTTCAACTGTTGTCATTGTTTCCTTCCTAGTTCAAAAAAAAAAAAAATTGCACTTGCTTGCGTCGCTTGTAGTCATAATGTTGGGGTCGTTACATATGGTATCAGAGGGGGTTCGACCTTGCGACTATGGATCACCATGATTTCCACTGCAGTAAACCCTTTAGTAACAACCTAGCACTAATAAAAACTTTAACATGTTCATGCAGTGATATCGATTAGAGGACTTCGCAGAGGTTCACAACGTGGTGCCATGGAAGGAGGTGCGACACCTCCAGAAGTGCCCACGCCCTTGGAGTCTAACCCCCAAGGGGGAAGAACAATCCATTGGGCTAGATTCAATTGTTGTAAGGGATGATGATGGTTTGACAAGTTCCTTCCAGATATTTTTAGAGGCCTTGATTCACCATCTGTACTGAGATGAGGCCAGGGTGACTATACCCCTGAGGGTCCGCAGCGGGCCCCCACTAGTACCGTTAGTATTCACCGAGAACTTGAGAGGGATGAGTTCTCAAGTCTACGAGTGTCACAGACAGTGGAGCCGTTGAGTCATGGCTGGAGAGAAAGGCATCGTGCTTCATGCCTCGTAGTTATGACTTCTAGCATGAAGGTATGCATGGTGGTCTTTCCACGGAAGGGGAGTGCTCTTCTATGATGGAAGACACTCTTGTTGCTTTTGAACATAGTCGTTAAAGACATGTCATGGAAACTATTCGAGGAATGGTTCCAGGAGTGGTATCTTTCTAAGGAATTCAAGGAGCGTCAGCTCAATGACTTCAATGCCCCGTGACAGGGTGGTCGTATGGTGTTCGAGTACGAGGCCCATTATTGGAGTTGCTTCGGTATGCTTCGCACTTGAATACTGAGAAACTTAAGGTCAACAGGTTCATGTTTGGCCTTAATGTCAACATTCGTGTAAAGGTTAGGATTATGATGCCTCAAACCTTGCATGAGGCCATTCAGAAGGCCCTCATAGCAGAGAAGGATCTTATCAACAGTGTTCAGAGAAGGACTCCAACGAGACCTGTGGGGCAGGTGTCATCTGGTGTGCAACAACATCATACACTAGCTATACTTTCACCAGGATATAGTGGATTCCAGAGAGGATCCACTTTCACTACACCTCAACGACCAACGCCTCAACAACAAACTCCTTACCGTCACTGACCAGACCCTTAGTATTATGATATATCCCAGTGCTACCGAGAGTTTCATTTATGGTGCAATGCTAAAAAGAATTAAGGTAAAGGCAGTCGAACATGGTGAGTTTAGATTTGTAGAAATGGATTAGGGAGCCAAACAAAAGGTTGGAGGGAAGGTTATAAGTTATAGCCTTAACTTGGGAGAGTTTTTCACTAAGGCCAACCTATACATCACGATCTTAGGATATTATGATGTCGTTATCAGTATGGACCAGTTGGAATCGCATGAGGCGATACTCAATTGTAAGATGAAACAGTTGAGCATGGTTGATGATGAGGGACAAAGACACATTATTGTAGGGAAAAACTAGGGATTTTTTGTGAGGTTCATCTGTTCCTTGCAGCTACGGAAGAGCATGCACAAGGACTGTAAGTTTTATGTGATCCTTACATTAAACAAGAAGGGACTATCGGAAGGTCTAGAACACCTTCTGGTGGTGAGAGAGTTTGTGTACGTATTCCATGAGGAGTTACCTAGGATTTCGAAGAGGGAATTGGAATTTACCATAGACCTAAAACTGGGTACTGAATCGATAACAAGAATGCCTTATCGGATGCCGACCCCAGAGTTACAAAAGTTGAGAATGCAACTGAAGGGGTTTTTGTACCTGATACTTATACATCCAAGTGTGTCACCGTGGGGTGTGCCTGTTATCTTCATACCAAAGAAGGATGGGTCGTGGAGACTCTACGTTGACTACCATCAATTGAACAAGGAAATGATAAAGAATCAATACATGTTGCCAAGGAAAGATGATATGTTCAATCAGATGAAAGACATGACGATGTTTTCAAAGATCAACTTGCGATCAGGGTATCACCAGTTAAGGATCAAGGAGGATGACATCCCTAAGATCACTTTTAATACGAGGTTTGGACATTAAGAGTTTATTGTTTTAACTTTTGGATTGACAAACGCCCTTAGGTATTTATGAGTTTGATGAATGGGGTGTTTTGTGAATACTTGGAAAAGTTTGTCCAAGTATTCATTAAAAACATTTTGATTTACTCTCGGAAGATGGAGGAGCATGTTGAGAACTTGCGCTTGGTACTACAGTGTGTACAAGAGAAAAAATTGTATGGGAATTTGTCTAAATGATCGTTTTTATCATTCAAAGATTCACTACTTAGGGCATTTCATCATCGACGAAGGTATCATTGTGGATCCAAAAAAGGTTGAGGCTATTATGGAATGGTTTGTGCTGACAAATGTCTTGGAAGTGCGTAGCTTCATGGGTTTAGCAGGATACTATCGACGGTTCTTCGAGTGTTTCTCAAATATAGAAAATCCGATTACAAAATTGTATAAGAAGAACAAGAAGTTTGTTTGGACCAAGAAATGCGCGAAAGCATTTCGAAGGCTCAAGGAATTGTTGACAACAACATCGATACTAAAGGTCCCTGACATGGACGTAGACTTCTTGGTATGCACTGACACATCCAAAGATGTCTTAGGTAGAGTATTGATACAAGATGATTGAGTGATTTCTTACATCTCGAGAAAGTTGAGAAGGCATTAGGAGAACTATGCAACGCATGATTTGGAGTTGTTAGCCATTTTTTATGCCTTGAGAGTTTGGAGACACTACCTTATTGGATGAACATTGAACTAAAAATGGACCAGTGTGGACTACAACCCATCTTTACACAAAGCAACTTGAATGCATGACAACGACGTTGGTCGAAATTTATTAACAAGTAGGATTTCAAGACTTCTTACATAAAAGGGACAGTGAACAGAGTGGCAGATGTGTTGAGTCGGAGACCACACATATTTTTAGTGATTGCCTCTTCAGATGAATCTACATGAAAATATTATAACTTTACAACGCGATGATGATTGGTACAAAGAGGTCAAGGATTTTATCGAAAAAAAAATAATGATGGTAGCAAAATTTGAAGGATTTACTATGGACAACGATGAATCTTTGAGATTTAAAGGTCGAATTTACATACCACCCAACGATGGGTTGAGAAGTTGATCCTAAACGAGGCTCACAAAGCAGTGTGCATGGCTCACCCGGGAGTCATGAAGATGAGGGCAGACCTTAAACCCTTTTCTTCCGGAAGGGAACGAAGGAAGACATAGTCAACTACGTGGAAATATGTCTAGAATATCACTAGGTGAAGGCTGAACATAGACATCCGACAGGATTACTACAACACACTATTACTGAATCAAAATGGGAGGAAATTTCTATAGATTTCATTGTTGGATTGCTACTGACGGAAAGGAAACACGACTCGATTGTTGTGGTAATTGACACTCTGACGAAGAGTGCTCATTTATTCCTGTGTGTAGGACGTGTCAGGCACTAGACATAGCTAGAGTTTACTCAGTGAGATTGTGAGGGCATGGCATGCCTAAGAGGATTATATCTGATAGAGGATCGATGTTTACAGGACAATTTTGGACTAGTTTCCAAGAGGCCTTGGGAACCCAACTTAACGTTAGTATCGCATCTCACCCGAAGACAGACATGAAGACTGAACAAACAAACCAAATATTGGAGGAAATGTTGTGTATGTACGTGACGTACCAACATAAGCATTGGGAATAATTCTTTTCATTGGTAGAATTCACATATAACCACAGTTATCAAAGCACCATTAAGATGGCGCCTTTCGAGTTTCTTTATGGGCGACCATTGAGGATAGGGTCCTGGTGGGACCATAAGCAATCAAATAAATGGAAGATCAAATGCAAACAATAAGACAAAGGATCGAGGAAGCACATGATCGGTAGAAGAGTTATTCCGATGCGCATCATGTCGACCATAGTTACGATATTGGCGATAGAGTATTCTTGCGGTCAAAACCGCATAAGAGTTCGATCAAGTTGGAAAGAGTGATAAAATATCTCCTAGGTTCGTGGGATCATGCGCGATTGTGTAAAAGAGAGGGTCGTGGCCTATTGACTAGCCTTGCTTGATCCTTGAGGTGTATGCATGATGTCTTTCACGTCTCTATTTGAAACATTATGTTAGTGATCCTACACATGTTTGACTTGAGTACCTTCTAGGTATATGACGAGGGTGCTCTCATGCCGGAGCCAATCCGCATCCTGTTACATCGCATTCGAAAACTATGATGTCGAACAATATATCAAGTCAAGGTCCAATGGGATAACTATAGTCCGCACTCGGCGACCTGGGAGGATGCATGTGATATGCACCAACAATTTCCATTTTTATTTGATAGATAGACTTATGATACTATGATACACTTTTTATCTGCACTTACATACTGTGAAACTTCACGACAAAGTTTAGACCAAGAGGGGGTGTATGTAACATCCCTCTCTTGCGTGCACTGAGCGAACTTATTCTTTAAGGACACTTGCTTACAAGTGATCCAAATTATTATATGATTGGTCATTTGATTATGATTATGAGATATGATGATATGTTATTTTGGTTTCCTTTTCATAGACAGGTGCTATTGACTGGGTTCTCCTGTGTGTGCAGGACTTTGGACATTGAGGATGAAGAGGCATCAATGAAACCCCTTGGACTTTGGATAGAGTCACGGAGATGATTGTTGGGTTTGAATTTTATTGATGTGACACATGTACATATGATTAGATGTTATGAGGATTTATTATTGTTGCTGACATGATTCGTTGATCATGATGTAAGTTGATGATAGCTTGTTGACCAGACTCACAAGTGGAGTAGAGGGGTCACGCATGACAACCAGATACTTTGACGAAGAGGTGTGGAAAGCAGCCCTGCCACAACCTACTAGCACTCCCATCGTGGCTCGAACTGTAGGTTATTGATCACCTAGTTCGAGAAGACCCACGATGCTGTGAGGGAAAACTGTGATAGTCACTCACGATGATTATAAGGGGTGCGCAATAAGGCAGTTGCTCTATTCCTTAGAGGCCCTTAGTTTCCCACAAGATCACCTGGTGGAGTATTGACTCCAAGGGTTTTTGATGTCTACCAAGTCAGTCAAGAGGCGAGTGGCACCCTTGGAGCACGTAGTGCGTACTGAAGGGCACATGGCACAAGGAAAACAAAAAGAGGTGAGTGGCACCCTTGGAGCACGTAGTGCATCCTGAAGTGCACACCGCACAAGGAAAATGGAAAGAGATGAGTGACACCCTTGGAGAAGCTAGTGCGTCCTGAAGGGCACGACGTGATTTTAACTGGTAAAGTGAATAAACCTAGTTGACCTTAAAACGAATGATGTGATAAGTAAGATTTAAAAACAATTTTCCCTAATAAAAATGTCATTCAACCTAGAGAAATTAAAAACCTAGGTCTAAGTAGAACTTGTGGTCATAATAATAATAATAATAAATAAACTTGTAACAAGAAAGGGGGTAAGAAATTCAAATTAAATTTTAAAATCAAATTATAATGGGGGATTAAAATTTTAAAAAGGGAAATGATTGTTTTATCTACATATGCTAATTTAATTTTTAGTTAAAAAGAAAAAGGGGTAAATGGTTGTTTTTCTACACTTGCCAAATTGAATTTTGGTTAAAAAGGGAAAAGAGGGAAACTTAAAAGAAATAGGAAACTAAAGGGAAAAAGGGGAAACCTAAAGAAAAAGGGGGAAACATAAAGAAAACGTTGAATGTCTAACTTAGTAAGAAATCTTTCCTTGGGAACTTACAATTTTTGAACTCAATTAGGAATTTAGCGAGGCATAAGTCATTTAAGAAGTGTAAGAGAATTTTGGGACACCTAGGAGCGTTTTTAGGAATACTTTTAGGTGGGTGAGGGAAATAGGATTAATTAATTAATTAATAAAATTAAATTTCTGGTGCAACTAGGGTATGGGTGACATGTGTACGGGGGAGGTTTTTCCTAATTTATTAAATGAAAAAAGAATTTAATGAGAATTTGAGAAATTAATTACTTGAAAAAATTTATAAAAGGGACGAAGGAGGAGGAGTATGGATCTCATCTTTATGCGTAACGTTAAGCTGCTGAATTTTTGTCTTGACTGAACTTATCTTGTGGGAGTTGGTATACCCAGCTTGGGTAACGAGTGGTAGCTCAACGTTGCGTGGCGAGCTGGGTGCTAGAGGTTCTCTGGTATTGTGTGCATGGCCTCTTTGTGGCTTAGGGGACTCAGGGGGGAGAAGAGTACCCATAACATTGGCTGGGAGGTATCAATGAGGTCACATCGGTCGACAAGCGGGAGTTGGACGGAGAGAACGTGGGACAACGACTCAGAGCTATCACATTTGGCTACAGTACACACATGTTTATTTTTGAATGGATTTCCCTTGGCAAAATCAACTACTGATTTCATTGACTTATCTATGTTTGTTTTATTGATTATTACGAAGAAGTTTGTGTTTTATCTTCTGTCCCTTATCCCTTTAGTCATCAGTTTATGCCTGAGCAGTCGGCCATGAGCCGAATCAACGACCGTCACTTTGGTGTTTAGAGACGTATAGATTCAAATGCCCTACTTTCCTGTGTATGGATGATGAGTGAAGCATAAATTTTTTGCCCAGTTGTCTATCCCTTACTTATCTC
>JZKD02S2007584.1:172004-186405 GCA_000966675.3 Picea glauca | reverse complement strand
ACTTATTCTTAACTGGAGAAGAAAATCTCATCATTGAATGTAAAAGGAGACTTGCCTCAGAATTTGAAATGAAAGACCTTGGCCTAATGCATTATTTATTAGGTCTTGAGGTATGGCAGAGTCCTGAGAGGATCTTCCTTAACCAATGGAAGTACACGGTCAAAATCTTAAAGAGATTCGACATGCTGGAATGAAAACCCATGAATACACCCATGGAAGCGAAGCTAAAGCTGTTGGTCGATACTTCATCAGATTTGATTGATGCCACACTGTATAGACAGATTATTGGATCATTGATGTACCTAACGAACACCAGACCAGACATCTATTTTTCCGTGAACACCTTGAGTCAGTTTATGGTAGAACCCAGATGTGTTCACCTAGTGGTTGCAAAACATGTGATGAGGTACCTTAAAGGTACAATAGATTATGGTCTCAGCTATGATGGAGATCATGATTTCACATTGAGTGGATATACTGATGCAGATTGGGTAGGAAGTGTTTCTGACAGGAAAAGAACTTCAGGATGTTGTTTCAGTTTGGGATCATCTATGATCTCGTGGCAGAGTAGGAAGCAATCTAGTATTGCTCTCAGCACAGTGGAAGTGGAATACATTGCTACATGTTCAACTAGCTGCAAAGCTATATGGCTTCGAAAGTTGCCGACCGACCTATTTAACTTGGAGATGAGAGAAACTGTGATTCTATGTGACAACCAGAGCTGCATAAAGATGACAGAGAATCTTGTATTCCACGACAGGTGAAAGCACATAGATATCCACTATCATTACATTTGTGACATGGTACAGAGAGGAGCCTTGAAGCTCCAGTACATTAGCACAGATGAACAGGTTGCTGACATGTTGACCAAGCCTCTATCTCGTATAAAGTTTGAGTACTTTTGAGATAAGCTTGGATTATTCTGAAAGGACCTTCCTCAAAAGGGGGAGTAGATGTGATGTTCCTTGCTTCTGACCTAGCTGTTAGACGTAAAGCAAGATGTGATGTGTTCCTTGCTTCTGACCTAGGTTTCATATGTAA
This sequence comes from Picea glauca, assembly GCA_000966675.3. Taxonomy (NCBI): domain Eukaryota; kingdom Viridiplantae; phylum Streptophyta; class Pinopsida; order Pinales; family Pinaceae; genus Picea; species Picea glauca. The sequence goes on along the minus strand of JZKD02S2007584.1, from coordinate 185,364 downwards.
AGAAAGATGTTCCTTGCTTTTGACCGAGTTGTCAGATGCAAAGAAAGATGAGATGTGTTCCTTGTTTCTGACCCAGTTGTCAGACATAAAGAAAGATGAGATGTGTACCTTGCTTCTAACCTAGTTGTCAGATGTAAAGCAAGAAGAGATGTTCCTTTCTTCTGACCGAGTTGTTAGACGTAAAGCAAGAAGAGATGTTCCTTGCTTCTGACTGAGTTGTTAGACATAAAGCAAGAAGAGATGTTCCTTGCTTCTGACTGAGTTGTCAGACGTAAAGCAAGAAGAGATATTCCTTGCTTCTGACCGAGTTGTCAGATGTAAAGCAAGAAGAGATGTTCCTTGCTTCTGATCGAGTTGTCAGACGTAAAGCAAGAAGAGATGATCCTTGCTTCTAACCAAGCTGTCAGACGTAAAGCAAGATGATATGATGAGACTAGTACTGAGCTTTTGACTAGATAGCTATGATGTAAAGCTAGTCTAGTATCCTGCTTCTAACCTGATGGTTGTGACATAAATAAGGACGAGTATCTTACTTCTAGCTTGAGTGCTATGACGTAAAGCAAGACGATGATATGAGACAAGTACTGAGCTTCCGACTTGACAATTGTGATGTAAATCCAGTCGTGTATTGTGATGAGACAGCCTTGTGCTGTGATGATGATGATGTATCAGTTTTTATACTAATACATATTGATGAAGATGATGATGGCATTCCTTTGAGAATGATGATGTTGCCGATCAAGAAAACTTCCGATGATTTATAGATATGATAGCCAAGATGATATTGATGATGTTGTCCTCCCACTTGATGCTGTTGATGATGCTGTCGTCTCTCTCTCACATGATGCTGTTGAAGAATACCCTTCTTGTTAAGGGGGATTGTTGAAATAATGTAACTGCAAAAAGCATTCTTATTATTATTGATATATTATTCATAGGATCAATCCCAATTGTGGATTGATCATGTCGGTTATTGTAATAGGACCAAATTCCCTTTTGCGGATTGGTCAAAAGACAATTGTAATAGGCAGAATAAGAAGTTGGGCCCAACAGTTAATAAATAGACCCATAAATATAATAAAGGTGGGTTTACCCACCCATCTTGAGAAGTCGGCCCTGCCAGTGAAGAGACACTTCACACGTGCTATAATTGTATAAATAAAGGAGGCTAGCACCTCACTTGGACATAACTCACTTGCTCAGTTTGAGAGACAAGTTCCGATCTATTATCGACAAAGGGGAGAGAGAGAGGCACATATCTTGGAGAGGAATTTCTGTTTTAGCATAGAGATCTCTTGGCATTGTATTGGCTATCTATATTAAGGAAGTTTTTCTGGGTTTTCTTCCCCTAGAGGGTTTCCCAGGATAAATGTTGTGTCTCTTGTGATTGTGTATTTCTCAGTGATCTTGGATTATGCTATTGTTATCTAATGAATTGCAAACATCTATAATAATATCTTAAACATTAACATTGTTAAAAATGGATTTGACCAATTGTCCACATCTTCCATGTGTTTGCTCCAACTATACCCTACCATGTGTCGTATGGTCATGCCACATGTCACCCTTACAGTGGTGACACATGTCACTCCCTGATTGGTCCACCTGTTTGACACGTCATCAATCCATACACCTAGTCACCCTACCATGTGTTAGCTTGTATGCCCCATCAACACATCAAACCTACCAGTGTACCTTTCCATGTTAGTTGTAAGGCTGTAAGGCCTGTACAGTCAGCTACCACATGGCATTGTATGGACTGTACAAAATATACAGTCATCATTGTTTTTCCTTGTTTGGCCAAATGAACAGACCGCGATATCTAGAGCATACAATGTCCATTTGATCTAGTTCAAGTTGCATTGGGTTCATATCGACAAGGCCTACACACACGTCCGTTTTGAAGCCATTCTAAGAAATTTGATTTTTAGGCCTTCTTGGACCCAATTTAGTCCCTAGATCCAATTATGGATCACTCCTCCTCTAGACTTGCACACTACTTAATATTGAGTGTGAGATTGTGTTACCAAATGAGCTCAAGTGCCATCTATTTATAGTGTTCTTTGTCACCTATCCAGGCCAACTTCTTCTTTTAGAGCCTAATACTTCAATATTATATGTTTTATTGAGTCGACTTGTCTTCTAGGGTTTCTACACATATGTTTAGGGTTTCTCTAGCTTCCAAAATATTCTAATCTAGTGAGAGGTTACACATGGAGGTTGATACCTCCCACAACTAACATAATATGAACACTCCCTCCTAGCTAGGGAGGTATTATCAAGTAGCATCGTCATATCCACACAGGCTATCCCATGATCACGTAGATCAAGTCACGAGCAACATCACCACTATCAATATCATTTGGTAGCATTCTGGTATCAAAAGTATATCATCAAATGCATCATCTCTCAAGGCCATACTCCATCCGAGAGTAATCGGGCATGATGTTGAATAAGTCGTGTTGAAATCAACACACTCAATAGATTCTCACAAGGACCATTCTTCTAATCCGTACATACGTCCTAGAAGAATGATTGTCCCAACATGTGTTGAATGTCCTCAATGGCTACAAGAACCATCCTCTCCACTGAATCATCTCTAAGCAGTACTAGCATGATGAAAATGCACCATATCTAAGTTGTACTAGCATGATGTGGAGTATCATCTACATCATCTCTAAGACATACTAGCATGGTGTCAATGCATCATCTCTAAGTTGTAATTGCATGATGTATATCAATGCCTGTGCATCTTCTCTAAGGTGTATGATCATATCTAAGATGTACTAGCATGATGCTCTGCATCATATATAAGTTGTACTAGCATGAACATATCTAGCTTGATGAGAGTCATTTGCATCATCTCTAAGTTTTATGATCATATCTAAGTTGTTGTTTTTTTAATGGAATCTAAATGTTATGTTAATTAATAAAATACAGTGATAATGATCTGGACAAAGATTGAGATTTGCATTGGTTTTTTTATTGCTAATTATTTGTTCGAAATATTTTCCCCCCATCAAAACCCTTGAGGTGAAATGTTGCTAAGATGATGATATACTCAATTTAGAACTGAATTGTTTAAAGTAATTTTTCTATGCAAAACTCTAAAAGGTAGAATGTTGCCAAGATGATGAGAGGACCAACTCTTCTTGAGAGTGGTGTGGTGCATTTTATTCTTTATAATAATTCCTTTTACAATAATAATGAACTTGAAAAAAATAATAAAAATGACAAAACTTTGACAATAATAATGAGCTCGACAGAACTGTGAGATTGAAGTTTGCATTGGTTTTTTCTATTGTTAGTTATTTGTTTAAAATATTTTTTTCCTATCAAAACCCTTGAGGTGGAATGGTGCGAAGATGTTGATACACATAAGTTTCTCATTATTTTTTATTTAGAATTCATTTCTAATGACAATGACTTGTTCAAAGTATTTTTTCTATTCAAAACTCTTAGAGGTAGCATGTTGCCAAGATGATAAGAGGCCTAACTTCTTAAGAGTGGTGTGTTGCATTTTATTCTTTATTCTAATTCCTATTATTAGTGATTGCATATTCCTTATATATATCTTATTCTAATTATAAGTGTATGCCAATGAGTATGATTCTGTTAGGGACCTAACCCCTCACTTAGGTGTTAGTCATCATTACATATTTTATGTGAAATCAAGATTTCAAGATCTAGTGAGATGCTAAATTGGTTTGGAAGCTTGATAAACCAGGGAAGGGGCTAAATCTGGAAGGAAGAGGCTAAATTCGATAGGAGCGCTAAGCTGATGGTGCCCGATACATCATGGATTGTGAACTCTCAATATCAACGGTCAAGGATGATTTTGGGGAAAGAAACTGTGTGGAGGTTAATTTTGGAAGGTGAGCTGAAATTCAAACCGTGGTTTTCATTTGGGGATACGTGTTGCCACCATGTGCATTTCGAGGTGAAAAGTGGGTTTCCCCAAACCACTTCCTCATGCCCCTGAAATTTGGAAAAGTATAAAAGGGTATTTTGATTTAGTTTATTATTATTTCGAACAATGGAACATTTGAAACTTGGTGCGACCACCCTCGTTCAACTGCAACTCAACAATATGCCAATTGCACGCCATTTCCTCTCTTTTCCAGGTATTTTTCATCGCAACCATGGATCCTATCATAACTTCAATAACAAAACAAGATCCCGTGGTGAATGAAGAAGCCCTAATTGACCAAGATTCAGACATTTTTTATACCAAAATCACCATTTTTCCCATCTCTATGTCCAGAAGAAACCCGTCCGATAAAGTAGGAAGGTGTATACCATTCCTTGAAGCAGTCCAGGCCACCATAGTCCCTTATGCTGTTGAAATCACTTTCCCTTTTCCCGAATTTATAAGTTGGTGCACCGAACAATATTCACATGAAGAAAGAGTCGTCATGAATAAACAAAGATCCGAGGTCATGTGTAGGGTAGAGAGTCCGTCAATTCGATATTCCCTCAGTATACCTGAGTCTTTATCCATAATGTCTGAACCTTTCAATGAAGAAAAGATAATTAGGGAATACACAGAATGTCCATCAGAGGTCCGAGATCTGGTTTTACAGATAATTGTCAAACCAGAACATTTTTCATAGGGTCTGTCTTTGCCAATGAATGTGAGTATAATGGTTACTGAAGTCCAATCAGTGTGTTCCCTTTTGAGTCAAGTTTTAGGTCTAGACAATGAAAAACATGTAGTCAAAGTCATGCTCGGTTTCCTTTTGACCTTTTAGGTCTAGACAATGACAAACATGTAGTCGAAGTCATGCTCGGTTTCCTTGTGTTTGGTCAAGGATCATTTGAACATCTGAGTCAAGTTGACTCTTTGGATCCTTGCTAGAACCCAATTTACTTTGTTGCAAGTCCCTCTTTCTTCAAGGTGCGGGTCCTATTAACCTCATGGATCTCTTCTAAGACCTTCGAATAAAGTTAGCGGTGACACTCTTTCTCTGTGCCAGACCCTTTCTATCATATGACCTCGGGATATATCCCGGGGCTAAACCACAAAAGCACTTCAGGCTTCAGGATTCAGATTGTCCCCTTCAGGATTCAGATTGTCCCATGACAACCAACTCCTACGTTCCCAAACTCCAAATCAATGAACTCAAATGGTGTGAAGATCAACAGTCCCCGTCCCTCCTTCAGATCAACGACTGTGATCTATTCGGATTTTGGCCTTTGGGAGTCTCTCGTTGTCCCCCTTAGATATCTCCCGTAGTACTACTCCTACGAAATATACATATCACTTCCACGCATCCCTTCTAGATCCAACAGTATGGATTCAATCTACTCTTCGCGACCTCGTGAAGGTTTATATTTTCTCTTGGAAAACCTCCCGGAGCTCCAACTCTCATATATCCTGATCTCTTGCCACCTATCTCCTCCCAACGATGGATGATTCTTCCTTCCTTTGGGACTTCGGTGAGTCCTTCCTCCTTGATGACACTTAGCACTTTTTCTACCTGAGACTTAGACTGTTCTCAGCCTTCTTCTACACTCCTTGAAGAATTATGTGCTAGTTCTTTTGAGATTTTTCTCAGCTTGAAACCTTCAAGGTTCTCGGTTCTCCTGCGTCCTTCCACGAACTTTATATTTCCATCTCGACAACTTAACACCCTTACTCCTGAGCTTGTAAGGTGAACTTATTGTATCCTTGGCACACTCCTTGTGCTTGTTTAACCCTTCTGATGGCTTCTCCCTGAGGCCTTCCAGAAGTCTTAAGGAATATCCTTTCCTTGGTTGATGCACTCTTGTAGATACTTCCTTCCTCAGAGTGTTCAACAACCCTGGGGTTGTCTCAATGTCTCCAACACTCCTAAATGTGTTTCTCCTATGCACACTTGAACTAGCTCAATGTACTCTTGGAAAAATCTTACAGATAGTTCAGTAACTCTGCCCTGTGATTTCTCCCACACAACCTTTCTTTCTAAGGTATTCAACAACCTTGAAGTTCCCCTCCAAGTCTGTGAATTAATCTGGTGTGCCCTCCTAACAACTTCTCTTCTGACTTGAATGAGTTCATACATGCACTCCTTGCGTCAGCTCATGGAGTTTCAATTATCTGTTGCACACTCCTTATACTTAGCCTAGAGAACCAAAACTAATTCAACACACTCACAGATAGAAGATGATAATTCTATCCCTGTAGACAATTTATAACATACATCTACAACACAAATGCATACAAATGACATTCACAACTAAACATCCATTATACATAAATCGGAAAACAAGAAAATATGTTACTTTCTATTAATGGTGGAATGTCCATTACAATATGTGAGTCTGGACTATGACTGAGTCTCGTCTCTCAACTCTCCTCCTTTCAATCTTTATATCTCTACTAAGTCCTTGGCTACAATGACCTTTCATAAACTCCAACAGCCTTTTTCGGGCATACAATACAAGGATTTTTATAAGAGGGGCTCGATAAGCTTCCCCCCAAGATAAGATAGTGGTGTCTAATCACCATTCAAAATTCTTGACTAATGAGGCAGATTGCAATGATGAAAATTTGATTCGAATTAGATACAGATCCCTCCTACAATCAACCACTTAATGGCGACCTCATCTTCAGCTTGTGCGAAGGCACAAATTGGATCTACCAGCATGACAAAATTAATTGTATTAATCATGATTTATATTTCAAATGCATAATGAGAGGGAGGCACCTCTCCATTCCTTGAATGTGCACCAATCATTCTAATCAGCTGGCGTGTGCTGAGGTGGAGCGATGCTCTTGCATCAATTTTTCTGATCCCCATAATCTTTTCTCTTGAATTCACTAGGAAAATAATTATATATGAGACAAAGCATTTCCTAAAGTTGCGCAAATCCTCCAACCTCAAGTTCCATTTTATCATTGGCCCTTTCATTGTCAAAACTAGATCATGCTTATTTCAGATTCAAGCAAAGCTCAAAGAGTTTGGTTTTTCACATCTACAAGGAAGAATATATGATCCACACTAGATCATATCCAAGAGGATATTGATGAACAACCAGGCCCCTTATGAGCATGAACAAGTTGAGGGTTTTGATAAACTGACAAATCTAGAAGTCTGTGTTGATATGGAAACAATCTTGCAAACAATTCAAACACAACAAGTGGAGGAAACCCTACAACAAAGTCAAACACAACAAGTTTCTCTGAAACTGATATTCAACGTTCCTAAGATGAGTATTTACAGCAAGAGAAGCAGTTCATATGCCATGGGCACTAGTGATAAACAAATTTCTCCTAAGAAGATGAATATTTCACAGTCTCCACATATAGTGAATTTAGAGGAGGAAGAGCCCAGAGAACAAGTACATCTAGATATGGTGGAAAGTGGCACTAGCACTGTAGAGGTTCAAAATGAAAGAAAACTCCAAAGTGAAGGCATCTCAAGAACCTTTAGTAGAAAGAAAAACATCTTTGATAAAACATCTGGGGCATCTTATCAATCTAAAGAATATTTGGTAAAACATTATGCTGAGAAGGGAAACATAGCTCTGGGTGAGATGAGGGATTTAGTCCTTGAAGTGGAAAATATTTCTCAACAAAAATATTCTCTGTTCACAGTAAGGGATGTTGAAAAGAGGACCTTTAACATTTCAATTGCAAGTGAAGAAAAAGTATCTGAGATAAAGATAAGGTATGACAACATCAATGCTCCAGATAAGGTCAAATTCCATAAGAATACATATGATATGTTGTATTCTAGTTACTCGATTTTAAGCTTGAAGAATTCAAAGTTGTCATCTTATGCAATGAATTTGGAAGGACAAATGAGGAAAGAAAAAAAATCTAGCAGATATTTTCAGACTCAGGTCAAGAGGATGGAATCTGAAGGCCCCCAAGGGGTGAAATCCTCATTGGATGAAAAATATAAATTAGTTCAAAGTTTGAAGGATAAATTGAACATGTCTACCACAGAGCTTCCAAAAGCAACAAAATTGGTTACTCTAGAACAGGAAAATGAAACACTTCGTCAAGAGGCATTGGACTACAAGGACAGGGCGTTGCAGCTAGAAAAAGAAAATGTGAAGTGGTCATAAGAGCAGAAATAATTGATAAACATGGTTGTAGTTATACCTATTGCTGCAGAAGATGGGCCAAACATTGAAGGAGTTGTCTAGGCTATGTCCCAAGTTAGCCTGAAATAAGCATAAATCAAAGGGATAAAAGGGAGCATAGAGAAATTGAAGCAGGAAATGCAAGCAAAGGATGAAAGAATGGCTCAATTTCAAAAGGAGAATGAAGTCTTGCAGGAAATGATAGATAAATTAAATATGAGATTAAGAGGAAAAGGCATGTTGCAGAGGGCCAAGCATATCATTTGGGACTCTATAACTGTTGAAGCTTCCAAGTTCAGAGTGTATTTGAATTTCATCAATGATAAAGACATCATATCCATCACATCTAGAAGTAGGCGCACTGTTTTAAATGAAACTTTAGCAAAGAAGTCATTAGAATGGGCCCAAAACGCCATAAATCGACTCAACTCCATTCCTACTACAGACCTTCAGACTGTTGGAGTTAAAGACAAAACTAGATTGATTATCTGGGCCAGGAGGGTTATTGCTAACATAACCTGTTGAAATTAGTCCAAAAAAAGGCAACACAGATGGATCAAAGTGTGCAAGAGTTCAAGGATTTGTTTGAATAATTGTTTATCAAAGGCCTTCCACCATTTTGGGATAGAAAAGGAAAATTATATGATCAGGAAGAATACAATGCTCGCTTGAATCAGTGCAGAATGGATCATTCCAAGTTTGAAACCCTAGAGGAAACTGTGAAAGGAGCTATACTGGTTGAGCATCTCATTACAAACTATGAGATTCTGAATTAGTTCAAAGAAGTCAAACTTGGACTACTAGTCATGACATATGCTTCCTGCATTTACCTAGAGATCCTAATCAAAGAAATGATAGATTATGATATTCTTTCTGACTTGCAATGGAAGGAGATAGTACGACTAGGTAAGACAAAGTGCATTTTTCTAGGGTCCAGTAGATGATGTCCAGATGTCACTGAAGATGACAGATCACGTGGAATACAAGAGCAGAACAATTGGTGAAGAAGGAAACTGAAATGCCAGAGGAGTGAGAATCTGGATCATGAAACGTTTTCTTGCTAATCATTGTAATCGGTTTCAAAACCAAATCTCTCCCTTGTAATTATTGTAATAAGTTTAAGAAACCGAAACGTTTCATTTTAATCATTGTAATCGGTTTCAAACCAAAGGAACTCAACTTGTATAAATATTATGAGTTCCAAATGTATTAGGGGTTGGAAGAAGTGAACGAGCACAATTTTAGCTATTTGGAACTTTAATGTAATTTTCTGAAGATGAATAGAATACACATGCAGAAGTATTGAAGTTTCCATGAAAATATTCTAATGGTGGTGATCTGAGTTTTGTCTCCTCTCTTTGTATGTATTTCCTGTATGTTTAAATTCCATTTTCACTGTCTTCTGCTTAAATTGGATAGTTAAAGGCCCATAATTCATCTTGTGATGCTCTTGTCTTAAGAAATTTAAACTGTGTTAAGTTCTTCCTAACTAATGTCAGAATTCATTTATTTAATGCTCTGATACATTCATATAGACTAGTCAATGCTTCCATTCATTTTTATATGTTTGACTCCATAGCCCTAAGTGTCCCTCCTCTTCCTTGCTAGAAAAATTATAAAAACCCTTCAAAACAACAAAACCTAGCAATTGATTTATTAAGGAAAACTCATTTGTTGAAGACCAAGTGACATGAGAGATCCCTCTTTGAGCTGAGAAGGCTAGTACCCAACTCTAAATTTGGTTTGTAGGTTACCTCTATCGTTTGTTTTTATCAGCGGAACAAATTTACAGAGTTCTAACATTCTGGTGTCGCTGTCGGGGATCGAAAGTGAAATCTTCCTTGGGGAGTGAATGACTTAAAGATTCAGATTTGATTCCTAAGGGTGAAAGTGAATCAAACGCCTTATTGGATGAGACTAAATTTACCCTGGAGACTCCATTATAAAGAGACCAGTAGCATAAAGTAGTTTGAGCGAGAAATTCTGGCTCCCAAGAGAATTCATACCAAGAGAAATCTAGACCCAGAAGCAATAATCCCTTTTCCTGACCCTGAGAAAATTGTACACAAAAGACAATAAAGGCCAATAAGCCCAGTTTTGTGTTTAGATAGATATCTATCTTTGCCCAAAGATGGAGTGAAAATCATTGAATACCTTGATTTTGATTTGAAATTTGAGAAAATTTTGTTCAGAACCAAATCTGAGTCCAGTTTGAACGAAATCATCTTTGATGAGAAGAGGTTCCAACATTTAATTTTAGTTTCTTCTATTAAACCTCTTATGATTCATACTCATAACCAATAACCACTTCAAGTTCTTACTGCATCCATGGAAGCTATGTTTTCCCCTCTCATCCTACCTGCTCAGTTACATGATTTTCCCCAGGAATATAATCAAATGATTAAGTTGTATGATGATGAAGGAAACATGTCAGCCCAAAAACACTTAGACTAGTTCAATGATTTTGTAGACCTAGAATAAGTACATTTTCAAGATACAAAAATGAGGTTGTTTGCACAAAGTCTTGCAGGAGAAGTCAAAAAATGGTTCATAGCTCTCCCAACAATAAGTATCATAAATTTTGAAGCCTTTGAAACAAGTTTTCTTGCAAAGTGGGGTGACAAGAAGAAACCCCTTCAGTTTCTAACCCAGTAAAACAACATGAGAAGGGCACCTAATGAAACAATACAAGAGTTTTCAACTAGATTTATAAAAGTCTACAACTCAATTCCTACTGAAGTAAAACCTCCTCTTAGAGTTGCTCAACTTAGATATGTCAATTCCTTTGAAAGTGATTCTGTGTTTTTGTTGAGGTAAAGAACATCCACTTCCCTAGATGATATGATGGGTGATGCAATAGAAGTTGAAGTAAATCTAATGTCTTCAGGAAATATCAAATATAATTATGACAGGGACATGAACAATATTCAAGATAAGGCACAACCTTCAACCTCACAGTCATCAGAAGAGATGTTTGAATTGATTATGAATACCATGGAGAAACTCATGGAGAGGATGTCTTTAGAAAATAATCCTAACACTAGATAGAAGGTTGATGTTCCACCCAGGAATCAAAGGAGATTAGCAGTTCCACAAATCAGACAAAGAGATCAAAGGGTCCAGGGTGATCAACAAATAAGACCTCATTTTCAGAACAATTATAAAAATGAAAATTTGATGAAACTTTTGAAGACAACATACATTGTTGTGATGGTGATGAAACATAGGTGTTTTTTACTAAAGAAGAACATGATCAGTTCATGGATGCAAATGAAATATTCATGCAGAAGAATGATGAAATGTTGTTAGTGGAAAAGGAAGACTACCAGATAGGACTACATAATGCCATCATGCAATTCCAGAAACAATATAATCTTCGAAACAAAAAGGTGCCTGCAAATCCTCCAAAGGGAAATCCTACAAAAGAATTTCAAAATAATACACCTTCTTCAAGTCAACCTAAGAAGGACTATGTTTCAAAGGATATTGTGGAGAAAGGAAAGAAGAAGGAAGAACCTCCAAAGAAATTACCTGAAACAATAAAGGAGACAGTCATCAAGGAGGTAGAAAAAACATCATCTTCTTTTAACTTTGAAAGTGAGATGGAAAAAATTAAAATCTTTGTTCCATTCAATGAGCTGATAAAGAATAGTGAATATAGAAATCAGATCATTAAGATGCTCAAGATGGAAGAAACTTTTGATACTTTAAATATACAAGATGATCATCCTACCATTTTGTTTTTCCCACGTGTAGAGGAGAGTAGTGAGGTTGATGAGGTCCCTCCTTTATATGTTAGTATGAAGATTCATGATATGAATTTGCATAATGCTATGTTGGATTCAAGAGCATCCCATAATATGATGCCCAAGGTGGTCATGGAGAAATTGGGCTTGGACATTACAAGGCCTTACAAAGATCTTTTCTTCTTTGATTCAAGGAATGTGAAGTGCTTGGGACTAATCAAATATCTGATGGTATCTTTGTCTCAAATCCCAGCAAAAAATATGGTCATGGATGTGGTGGCTGCTGATATCCCTCCTAAATTTGGCATGTTGTTATCTACATCACAGGCTGCAAAATTGAAAGGAACTTTGCAAATGGATATGTCATATGCCACTATCTGTCTCTTTGGTCAAGATAGGAGGTTGTATAGGGAAGTATTCCTCAAATACATGGTCAGTAACAAAGCCCATCCAAACAACCATCCCATTTATTCTGTGGAAACTGAGATTGGTTCTTCTATTTTATTTAACGATTTGAGTTTTGAAGAGGAGGTTCCAAATACTGATATGTCTATCAAATAAAAACCTGATCAATGAACAGAGAAATTTTCATATCAACAAAACAAAGCAGAAAAATAAATGTGGAATATGAGCTTTGATGGAGCTATCAATAGAAAAGGAGCAGGGGTTGGTGTGTGGATTAAACCCCCTAAATCAGATACCAGACTTTTTTCTTATAAGCTTTCTTTTGATTGCACAAATAACATGGTTGAATATGAGGCATTAGTGATGGGATTGAATACTTTGAAAGAAATGGGTGATGGGAGGATAGTTGTACATGGAGATTATGAGATGATTATAAATCAAATAAAGGGTATATGTCAAGCAACAGATCCCAGATTAAGAGCCTATAGGAATATAGTGCTTGATCTTATTGAATAATTTCCAGAGTATAATATTTCAGTGATCCCAAGGGGGAAAATCAGATTGTTGATGCCCTAGCTACTTCAGCCTTAGTTTTAAAAATTTCATTTTTCCTAACAAAATATATGAGATTGAGGTCAAGCACAGATCAATAGTGTCTGATAACATTAAGTACTGGTAATTTTTCGAAGATGACAAACAAATAGAAAGTTTCCTTAAGATGGATGGTGAATTTGCAAATTTGAATCTTGATGAGGAATATTGTGGTGTAGAAAAGGATGCAACTGTGTTTGCAAATGATGTCTATTTAAAGAATCAGATTGTTGGTAAGGATATAATGAAGCTAAAAAATAACATCATTTTTGAGGGCCTGGTCCCATTAGAAAAACTCTTTGACAACAATGATGTGGCTAGGAGTCCTAAAATTACTGCAAACGATGGAGATGTTGAAGATTGAAACATTGGGACTCAAGAGGATCCCAATATCATCAAGCTATCCAATACACTTAGCCTAGAGGTCAATCAAAGGTATATCAATTTAATGAAATAATTTCCTGATGTTTTTTCCTGGAGTTATGAAGATCTGAAAGTTTATGATACCAAGGTAATTCATGATGTGATTCCAATCAAACAGGATC
>JZKD02S2007584.1:120803-132232 GCA_000966675.3 Picea glauca | reverse complement strand
CCACAATTTCTGGAGAGTACCTCTTTATTTTTACACGAGCTTGAGGATAGAATATGCTTGTAGATGTAAACTCATCCTTCGGATGAGTCCCTCGGAGTATGTTTAACGAACCCTAGGAAGGAGTGGTTTGGTCCCATACGAGCCTTTCAATGTTTGTTTTATGAGTCCAAAGAAAGAAAACTCAGGGGTTTTTCATGTTTAGAGAGTCTAAAAAACACTTAAAGAGAACTCTTTCAGTTCCTATTTCGTAAATTAATTTGATGAGACCAAAAAAGTGATAATCTATCGCCCATCAAATGTTTTCTTCAAATACTTTTACGAGCATGAAAAGAACAAGGTCTCTCGACAATATTTTCATGTTTAGAGTGTCTGAAAAGAGCTTAAAGGGAACTCCAGGGGGTTTCCTTTTTTGTATAACCTTTACGAGTCCAAAAAAGTGATAAATGTATACTCGGTTACATTCTCATTAATTTACGAGCATGAGAAAGAATGAAGACTAAACTCGGGATTGTTTTCATTTTCACGTAAGCTTAAAACAAACCAAAACTATGCTTAGGATATATTTTATTTTTACACAAGCTTAAAAACTAAAAAAAACTATGCTTGGACCTGGTTTCATTTTTACACAAGCTCGAACCAGAGGAAACTATGCTTGAGGTAGGTGGTTTCATTTTTACACAAGCTTGAACCATAGAAAACTATGCTTGAACTTTCCAACTTATAATATAGGGATGGTTGGTACTTAGCTCCCAGCTTAAGAAACTAGTGGCTCAACTTCAACATGAAGTCCAGAGGCTTGAAGCATTTCCCCCCAAGCTTCATTTCATCCAACTGCAAAGGTGAATGAAATGAAGCTTCAAATACTAGATTTGACTCAAACGAAGAGGGGGAAGTTGTTTCATTTTTTAACGAACTTGACACAGGAGAAGAACTATGCTCGTGAATCTAGGTTCAATCCCTAGACCCATGTTTCATTTTTTAATGAGCTTGAAACAGAAACAAGAACTATGCTCGTAATCTCTTTTTCATTTTTTAACGAGGTTGCTACAGAGACACAAAAACTGTCCTCACAACTGGTTTCATTTTTTAATGAGCTTGAAATCAGAAAACCGTTGGTCATAGCTAGTTTCATTTTTTAATGAGCTTGAAATCAAAAAAACATGCTCATGAATGGTTTCATTTTTCAACGAGATTGAAATAAAAAAACCATGCTCAAGACTAGTCTCTTGATCACGACTTCCAAGAGGACAATGCTCTGGAAGGACGCCATGTGAAGTGAAAAAAATCAGTCATGGCTTCCAAGAGATCTTCACTGGATGAAAGAGACACACTCTGGAAGGACACCATGTCGAGGGTCGCGACAAGGGTAAATAGATCAAGCTCTAAAAACCCTATCGAAGAGATCACCACATCAACCATCAGATCTAATTCATAAGAGGCTGAGCTTATAGTAAGAGGCTCATCTTCATCAGCAGTTGAAGGCATGGGAGACAACGCCACATAATTGACCTGTGGCAGGGGCAATACCGTCTGCATATAATAACCATTTAGGAAGGTCATCCAGTCAGAACCGATGAATGAAAGTTGATCAATAGTCACAATTCTTCCATCGTGAGGGAAAGATATCACACGAAAAAACATGGACACAATAGCTTTCATGACATAGACATAATCCCACCCAAGGAGTAAAGAGACCAGTCTTGAGCATGGTTTTATGATTTCAAGCTCGTTAAAAAATGAAACCAGTCATGAGCATGGTTTTCTGATTTCAAGCTCATTAAAAAATGAAACCAACTATGAGCACTGGTTTTCTGATTTCAAGCTCGTTAAAAAATGAAATAAAAAAACCATGCTCATGGCTGGTTTCATTTTTTAACGAGCTTGAAATCAGAAAACCATGCTCAAGACTGGTCTCTTGATCACAGCTTCCAAGAGGACAATGCTCTGGAAGGATACCATGTCAAGGGACAAAAATCGGTCATGGCTTCCAAGAGATCTTCACTGGATGGAAGAGACACACTCTGGATGGACACCATGTCGAGGGTCGCAACAGGGGTAAATAAATCAAGCTCTAAAAACCCTATCGAAGAGATCACCATGTCAACTATCAGATCTAAGTCATAAGAGAATGATCTTACAGTAAGAGGCTCATCTTCATCAGCAATTGAAGACATGGGAGACAACACCACATAATTGACCTGTGGCAAGGGTGATACTGTTTGCATATAAGAACCATTTAGGGAGGTCATCCATATTAGGACTGATGAATGAAAGTTGATCAATAGTCACAATTCTTCCAACGTGAGGGAAAGATATCACATGAAAAAGAGTGGACAAATAGCTTTCACGGCATAGACATAATCCTACCCAAGGAGTAAAGAAAAATCCAAGGGGTCTTGGACTACCATAACGTCAATAAAGACAATTTTCCCATCCAAAGTTACAGGAAACTGAGGAATGGTCCCTAAATATTGACTGGTTCTTCTATTAAAAGCTAATAGATTATGCACAACCGGCACAAGATGAGGACAACCCAAAGCTTGCCAAGAAATAGAGGAAAAAATACTAATGGACGCACCTTCATCTATCAACATCTGAGGAACGTCCCGACCACAAACCTGTACTGTAATATGGAAAGGAATGTGAGAGGAAAGACAAGGCCCAATTATCAAACCCCAATTAAAAAGGATGGCCTCATTACTTGTGGGGGGTTCCACGGGAGAAGGTGGAATGGCCCCTAGCAGGGTAGATTCTATATCAACGAGAAAAATGTGGGCAGCATCGGGTTTACTCTCTAGCGGGAGAGTAGGTTTGACTGATAATGACATCAAATAGACCACTTGGGTTTCATTCTCCAAGGGGAGAATGGGGTCAATGGGTGGAAATAGATCGACTGCTTGGGTTTCACTCTCTGGCGGGAGAGTGGGATTGATCGAGGATGGGATCGGATCAACCACTTTGTCAACTGGTTCAACTAAGGACATGACCAGATTGACTACATGATCAACCAGACTGACCGATGAAGGAGCTAGATCAATCATTCCATCAACTACAGGTTGGTCGAGAGTAAACTTGCTATAAGGAACTGGAAGTTGGGGCTGTGAAACAATCATGTCTTCCAGTAATTTTGAGGCTTTGTCCATACAAGGGAAAAGGTGAGTTAGATGACTCCCTTTGCATAACATACATGGGAACTTGACTCTACTTTTCTTTTTCCCAATGATATTTTCACTAGTTGATGGGAGGTCATCAACATTTTGTTCAAAGGTTATCAAATGAGAAATGAATCTAGAACATACCTTTTAAATATCGAAGATCCGACTTCACTAATGCAATCCAAGCTCCATCGCGAGGCTTATGGAGAAATATTAGCAAATAGACACAAGCCAATGAAGACAAGAATAACATAGTCTATTTGATATGAAACTATCTACGTGATCAAGGAATCATACAATATGGACAAATAACATTCATATAGAAAAGAAAAGTATATCTGTATTAAATAATGTGGAAGAAAGATACAACCAGATGCCTTGATGTTTTCAGGTTCCTTCCAACAGTTCCCTTGCTTCCCACACACTTCTTTCTCCAAGGATTCTGAGACCATGGATCTGATAGCTACTCACAATCTATCTTGACAAAGCAAATCTCAAAGCCACTCTAACCAAGCTAACAAAACTCAAGACAAAACAAATTCTAACCATTTCCATGAGATCTCCTCTCCTTTTATAAGCTAAAGAGGATAAGGTGAGGAGGTTAGGATGATCCCACTAAATCATGAAAGTGAGTAAGATCCAAACCGTTCGGAGGCCACCTAACCATAGAAGATTCTCCTTCTAGAACCATCGATAAAATGCTTGTTTTTCCCATGTACGAAGGCCGCCACACCCTAGATATAGAGAAAACTTCGTAAACTCCGCAACCTAGCTATAGTGCAGCCTCTGGAAATTAGGCATTCTCACCCTATGTATAGAGAAGCCTGTGGAAATTCTTTTTAATAGGGTTTTTACAAAGGAAAATACAACTTCTTCTCTCAAGGAAAGTTCTTCTCCCTTCTTTCTTCAAGAATTCAGGCCACTGACCCCTCTGAAGGCAACATATAGGTTTACATCATTAACGATCATAAGGGTGACGAAAATAATGTGTAACAAACTTGTATAAATATTAGGAGTTCCAAATGTATTAGGGGTTGGCAGAAGTGCAAGGGCACAATTTTATCTATTTGGAACTTGAATGTAACTTTCTGAAGCTTAATAGAATACACATGCAGAAATATTGAAGTTTCCATGAAAATATTCTAATGGTGGTGATCTGAGTTTTGTCTCCTCTCTTTGTATGTATTTCATGTATGCTTAAATTCCATTTTCACTGTCTTCTGTTTAAATTGAATAGTTAAAGGCCCATAATTCATCTTGTGATGCTCATGGCTTAAGCAATTTAAACAGAAGAATTATGGGCCTTAAGAACCGTGGGTGAGGGATTCATACACGCATGAAATACAAGTGGTACTTAAGAACATATCTTTTGGCCACTCTTGTAACCCTTGTTGGTGCCCATTCGAGTGGTAGCGCATCATAAAACACATGTATATATATCGACTTAGATCTCATGAATCCCTCCATAGATAAATCGATTGGCTACCTGACTGCTATAGTGCCACCGAGAAAAAAATTCAAGAATATAATCTCTAGTACCCAGGTAGTTGGATAGTATGGCTAAGGGAATGGTCTAGCCTCCTTAGTTGGTGCCCTGAGCTATTGGGCTGAGTACTACTATTGGACCCAACACGTATACTAGAGAGATATAACACAGGGAAAACCCTTGTTTGTAGAACCATTGAATATCCTAACCCTTGGGATGGAAACAAAAATAGAATAGACAAGATTTATTGCTGCACAACTGTCTCCTGCATTCGAGTTGCAAAATTACTACACATTTCTTCCTCTTAAGAATTTGGCCATTTCGTCACTGTAGTATTCTTTAGATCCAAGTATAACTCCGCAAGTGTAAAAGAAAATTTTGGATCCTGTTGGAACCACTATTTGAGACCTATCCCATTGGATTCCTCTTTTCGCCCTTATCGTAGTCATAGGTGTCATTTTTCAGCAAATTGTTTTTTCGTGGACTTGACCCCCTTCCAACACCCTTATTTGGGCCTTATCCCATCAAATTACCCTCGTCGCCTTGATCGTTGTGATACACTTCACCCATAACTCATTTTTTGTGTGGTCCCACCCTTCCCTTGTTGTTTTCCCTCTTCATCATGGCCCACACTCGTAGCCAAGACTTGGAAGCGCACTTCAATTCCTTGTACTCTAATTTCATAGAGACCCAACACGAAGTGAGAAAGATCAGTGCCAATATTGCCACCGTCAATAAAAACATGCATTCATCCATCAAAGCCAAAATGGATGACATCAAACAGGACCTCGCTACCCAGCTTGAATCCTTCAATACCCAACTTGCCTCCTTCACTATGATAATCTGCGCCAAGTTGCATATCCCTTCATATCTTCTCTCCTCTGACCCACCTTTGCAACCCAAAGGTGAAACTTACTCTCATTCCCAAAATTTTCATCCTCATCACTTTCAGCATGACCTACACCTTCCGCATGTGGATGTGACTAAATTTGATGGCTCGGATCCCATTGGTTGGGTATCTCAAATGGAACATTATTTCTATTTGTATGGCATTACAAATGAGTTGGCCAAACTCCGGTATGGTGTTCTCCATCTAGATCTAGAACATTGGCAATGGTGGAAATGGAGAAAAAATTCCCGCCAAGGGTATGTGGCTTTGACACAATTTGTGGTAGAGATTTATGAATGCATTGACACTAACACCAACAATTTAGGTCATTTGAAAAAGTTGAAACAATTTGGCACAGTGGAAGACTTTATAGCCACATTTGAGGGATTGGATTTCCATATAGAGGGCATGGATGATGCTTTTTTTCTGAGAATGTTTTATCAGTGGCCTTAAGGATGAGATTCGTTTCCATGTCCTCATGGACCGACCTCATAGTTGGGTGGAATCTATTAAAAGATCTATAAAGAAGCACAAAAAGTTGTCTATTCTCAAACACGAAAACCCTCCTTTATTCCTCACACTAAACCAATCACTCCCACTCTTTCTTTTAATCCACTAAAGATCGAGAAATTGACCAAGGCATAAATGATTGAACGCCAACTCAAATTCCTTTGTTATAATTGTGATGACAAATATTTTCCAAGGCACAAGTGTAAGAAACAAAATATTTTTATGGCTATCTCAGAGGATGTTTCGGAAGATGATGTTGAGGCTCCACTTGTGGTTGCATCACCTGAAGCCACTGACATGACCGCTCCCTCCAACCCTATCGAAGTCGAACCGATCATTTCCTTGAATTCTCTCACTGGATTCTTTGCTCCCCAATCCCTCAAGCTAATTAGTTACATTAAGCATCAGAAGGTCATCATTCTTGTTGATAGTGGAAGCACCCATAATTTTATTCATTGTCGCATTTCCCAAGAAACTAATTGCTATATTTTTTTTGTCAATAATTTTCAAATCATGACTGCCAATGGCGGATCCATTAAATGTGGAGGGCGTTGTCAAAATGTGCATCTTCAAATTAGTGAGTACCACATGAAATATCATATGTTTTCTATCGACATGGACGGTTGTGACATTGTGTTGGGTGCATAATGGATGAGGACTTTGAGTTACATTCTCATTGGTTTTAAGGAATTAACCATGTGATTCCACAAGGAGGGCCAAGAATATAAGTTCTAAGGCATCACCGTTAGTTCCTTGGAGAACATCAGTTCCCATCGTATGGAAAACTGTTCAAAAAAGGTCATTCTAACATTATTACATGACTCCATGCCATTCAAGCCACTGAGACACCCTCTATGTCGCAGGACCTCCAATCCATCCTCTCCAAACATAAATTTGGTTTTTACACTCCCCAGTGACTCCCTCCTTCCCATGGTGTTCATGATCATTCCATTCAGTTTTTTCGAGGAAGCCTTCCTCCCAATATTTGTCCCTATCATCATCCCATTTCTCAAAAAAATGAAATTAAGAAAAAATTTCAATAATTTCTCAACACAGGTGTTATCCGTCCTAGTATGAGCCCCTACACTTCTCCTGTGGTCATGATCCTTAATAAATAAGGTTCCTAGCGCATGTTTCCTAACTTCCACGCCCTCAACAAACTCACCATTAAAGACAAATTTACCATTCCTATGATTGATGACCTCTTGGATGAATTGAGTGGTGCTCAGTTCTTTACTAAACTTGATCTTCATTATGGCTACCACCAGATACGTATGAAAGAGACAGACATCCCTAAGATTGCATTTCAAACTCATGAGGGCCATTATGAGTTTTTGGTCATGCCCTTTGTCTTGTGTAGTGATACCTCCACTTTCCAAAGTCTCATGAATCATGTCTTTCATCCCTTTCTCCATAATTTTGTCTTAGTTTTATTTGATGATATCCTCATCTATAGTAAAACCTAGACAACCTATGTTTCTAATGTGGATTGAGTTCTCCATTTACTCTCTCAACACCAAATTTTCCTCAAACAATCTAAATGTGATTTTGGCCTCTCGAAATTCGAGTAGTTGAGTCATCTTGTTGGCAGGGCCAGTGTCAAGGTGGATCCTAAAAATATTGAAGCTATGCAGGATTGGCCTCGCCCAAAGATTCTCAAAATATTGTGTGGATTTATGGGTTTAACATGTTATTATCGCACGTTTGTTAAGAATTATGGAAATATTAGGGCACCTCTCACTGCTCTCCTTAAAAAGAATTCTTTCACCAGGACTCTCGCAGCTTCTTATCCCTTCCAAACCTTGAAGTTGACCATGTTCACAGCTCCAGTCCTGGCCCTTCCTGATTTCACAGAGACCTTTGTCCTGGAATATGATGCTTCCAAGAGAGGAATTGGAGCAATCCTGATGCAAGAGGGTCGGATTTTGGCCTTTACCAACAAACAACTGTCACGATGAAATTTGGGCAAATCAATCTATGAAAAGGAAATGTTCCCTATTTTGCATGAAGTGGATCTTTGGCACCATTATCTATTGGGGAAGTACTTCCAAATTAAGATAGATCATCAAAGCCTCAAGTATTTTTTGGAACAATGCCTTTCCTCTCTAGAGAAACACAAATGGGTGACTAAGCTCTTTGGATATTGTTATGAGATCTCTTACAAGAAGGAAAAGACAATGTGGTTGATGATGCACTTTCCAAAAAATAATAAGATGAAGGGTCCCTTTTCCCCCTCTCCTTCATTGTACCAGATTGTATCCAAGATGTTCATCAGGAATGGCTACACAATCCCAAAATTTTGCATCTGATATGACAATTGTAGGCCAATTCTCTAGTTTTCCCAGGGTACTCTTGGCACATTGATGAGCTTCAATAAAAATGTCATTTGTATTTAAGTAAAAAGTCAAAACTTAAATACATGGTTCTTTTTGAGCTTCATGCTACACCCATTGTTGGGCACTTTGGGCTTACCAAAACCTATGACTAGGTGTTATCAGACTAATCGGTAGGTGCGAACACTAACAGATCTCCCTATATCCACCTAGATCTAGAACAAAACAGGACAGGACATGACTCTTTCTCTAAGTTATGACCATTGAATTAGCTAGTAAGGAGGAATAAGTGACATAACTTTGTATCGCTTCCTAGGGTCTCTGTTGCTCCCGCTTCGCTCCGGTGCTCTCGTGAGGTCAAGACCAAGAAAACACAAACCAACCAAAGTGAAGATAGTAAAATGTATTCAATCGTCAACTTATGTGTATGATCAAGGAATTACACAATAAAGTAAGAATAACTTTATGGGAAAAGGACATGTTGTTGTATCATATTAATCAAAAGTAGAAGATACAACCTGATTGCCTTGATGTCGCAAGATTCCTTTCGGTGACTCTTGGTTCCAACACACAAACTTGCTCGATCCTTGCATGAAGAAGATCCAATTCCTCTTGATAGACCTACTAGAGTCTCCAAGCTTTTGTTCAAGTAGGGTTCTTCACACAATTCCTTCACCAATTCTTCAATTAATATTGCTTAACCTTTTCCATGAGAATCCTATCAATATATAGGAGAGGATGAGATGGTTACATGGATGAGCATGATCCCACCAAATCAGGGAAACCAGTAAAATGATAACCATTCGAATGCCAACCCATTTTCTGGAAGATTCCCTTCTAAAACCCTCGAGACTTCATCTTTTTTCCAAGCTTGAAAACAAGTTCACACCCTAACTATAGAGAACAGTGTGAGAAATTCTCACCCTAGCTGAAGGTGGCATGTGATAATGGGTCATTCTCACACCCTAGGCTATAAGCAGCCTGCGAACTCACTTTGAAAATATGTTTTCTGGAAGGAGATAAATGCTACTTTTCTCAGGAGAAAGTTCTTGTTAGGAACCTGAGTACACTATTGTCAATACACCATCAAGATGACCAAAATCATGTGTAACAAAATGCCCCCCAAAGTATGAGGCCGGAATCAGTGACAGCCGAAATACTTTGTAAACTGCATGTGTGTGTCGGAAACCAGGAGCACACCTAATCAGAAACCTTCAAAGAACCAAGCATCTGCAGAATATCATACTAGTTTTGAGGTAGGCATTCCCATACTCAGATCATAGACATATGACATCATAAACATAGGTCATGGCCACCAATCATACACCGTGGATCCATGCCATCAAAATATCGCATAGCCACCAAGAATACACTGTGGATCCATGCAAGAAAATTCAAGTTGAGATGACATAGCCACGAGATATACAAAGTGGATCTATGTGTCAACAAATTATACATACTCCATCGCAACCTGGACGAAAGAGATGAGATCCAGGGTATTCAATCCTATCACCTAAAAGTATGAATCTAACCATGTGATTACATGTGTCAAAGTCGAACATGGTAGAAACCACTTGATTACCGGTCATTGATGAAACCGTTAACAAGTGCGAGGGAAATCACCATTAATGTGAATGAATCCCAAGGTACACTAGTACAATCCACCAAATGTGAATAAATGAGTTGAGGTCAAGCATCCGATGGAATCTCCCGATCAGGGGTCAATGATGAAAACCCACTGTCGAAAGCGAAGAAAACTGCCATTGAGGCATGCAAGTTCCAAGGTACCAAATGATTTCTAAGTCTTGTTTCCGGATAATGAGCTGGAGTCGACGGAACAAAAATCATCACATGAGGGCCTTGATGTATCCCCCATCAATGAAACGAAATGAGTAACAGATTTTGAAGGTAGAACAAAGTATGACGTAAGTTGAACTGGACACAGGGAAGGTCAACACAGAGAGAATGGAAAACACTAGATGGCCGACTCGATAGAGGTTTCGGATGAACTTCTCTTGAACATATGAATGACACAACCAATGATTTGGTATCATTGACTCAGAGACGACTCAGGATATGACCTTGTAGAAAATCTAATGAGAGACAAATGGATTTCCCAAACCGGCTTCAAATAATGAATAGGGGGGTGTCATGTTCAAGAGCGACACTTACTGCCAATAATATGAATACGAAAACACATCCCTCTCCCAAATTTTCCCGCACCATTTCTGGCGAGTACCTCTTTATTTTTACGCAAGCTTGAGGAGGATAACATATGCTTGTTGATGTAAGCTCATCCTTTGGAGTATGTTTAATGAACCCTAGGAAGGAGTGGTTCGATCCTGTAAAGACCATCATTTAATTTAAACTACCATAGAATTAAAACAGAACAGTAAATTTTAAATTTACTCAAATTTCCCTTAATCTAGCACAATCAATCCAATATTTTAATAAATAAAATTTACTAACCATTTACATACCTCACTCTGATGCTATCCTCCGCTTGATGCTATCCGTCACTTGAACCTCACGTTGTTCCTTAGGACACCCCAAAACCAGCCACCCTGTCGACTAGTACGCCTATCCCTAGGACACCAATGGATGTCCTAGCCCTCCGAGCCCAAAACCTCTTCAACCCCGGTGCACATCAAATCCCACTGTAAACTAACTCTCCCAATACTCCAAGCTCCCTCTCCTGTTGAATGCATGAATGAATATCCCCCTCATACTCCTTCTCCACCTCCCTTATTCCTCCTTCACCGCCCCGCACATTTACTTCCACCTAACTCTTTATTACCCTTATCCCCTTCGTAAAGGCCTTATCCCAATATTAATTGCGTTATCCCCTATTTATTTGCCTTATCCCTTATTTATATATTTCCCTTTTACGTATTGGTTACGTTATCCCCCTATGGGATACGTAACCCCATTTAATCATTACATTTTATTTTTAACCATTAATTTAATACTTAATCAATTAATGACTCACTTAATAATTAATTATTCATTAACCCTTATGTACACTATTTAATAATATCCAATTAGAAATATTATTT
>JZKD02S2007584.1:90391-101619 GCA_000966675.3 Picea glauca | reverse complement strand
CAGCAACGTTCTTAGGAACAAATATCTTGTCCAAATTGATGTAGATTTGGTGACATAGTAGTCCTCTAACAAAATCAGACATTTTGCTACCATTTTTAGAATTTTAATATCGTTTCCATTATAAATGTTAGCATGTTGCTTATGCTTTAGGTTTATTAGTTTTCATAATATAAGAGAGTTCTCGTCACCCTTGTATGTTTTTCTGTTATAGTCACTCTTGTATGCTTTTTTATTTTCATCACCATTGCATGTTTTTTTTACTCTAATATAGTCATAATTGAAAGAGCGTTGGAAGCAAGAAAGGGTTAATGAACTAGATTTGGTAAATGTGACTGTACTGGAGTTGGTGAATTGAATTAGTTAGAAATTTTATTTTGTCAAATTGAATAGAAAAAGTAGTTAAAACTGTCTATACAAAGAATAAGGTAAGTAAAATAACATAAACTGGTAGAACTTTTATTTTATCAAATTGGATAGAAAAATCAGTTTAACCATCTATACATGGAATGATTTCTTCTAACAAAACATCATAATTTATTTTATCAAATTGGATAGAAAATTCAGTTTAACCATCTATACAAGGAATGATTTTTTCTAACAAAACATCATAATTTAATGATTAAGAAGAATAAACCTAACATAGGAGACTAATCATTTTTGTTTCACAATTTGTTATAATTATAAATATATTTTTGACTGTACTAAAACCACATATATAAAATTATATATAAGTTTAGTGAAAGCCCTATTTATTATTATCTTATTATTATCTAAATGTAATTTTAGAGGTGAGAAAAATGGAGACGATGAGCTATCCTCTCCCGAGAAACATGCTTGTACAACTAATCACAAAGTCCAGGTTCTAATTGTTGCCATAGCTCACACAAGCGGTGCAAGTAACATAAACACAAGACTCATAGCACAAGGTTTGAGTGGATTGTTGCCACTCATAGTAACATAAACAAAACACTCATAGCACAACGTTTGCGTGAAAACACAGATTTTATCTCAACAATTTTTTACCATGGTCAAGGCTCGTTGTTTTAAAAATTGTTTAAATTTTGCGAAGGTTGGATAACGGGTTTTGCATCGGGAGAAAAATTTGTATCTCCCCAAAAATTCATTGTTAGTTGAAACCCTCGTCCATCGGCATTATAGGATTTAAATTTGGTCTTTGTTTGCACACATTTGTCTTCAAATTGTCTTTAATCAAACTTTGCAAGCTGTCCAATGAAGGTGATTTTTTTTTCTAGATTTGGTCTTCATTTGCACACATTTGTATTCAGATTCCTCATTCCAACTTTGTGAACTGTGCTTCTCTCTATTCCAGACATAGACCCAAAAATAGTCTCTAGCACACAACACGTTGATAGTAGGAATCGGTCTCATAGATCTCAGCTTCCAACAATTTATGACATAAGAAACCAACTAGCCCACCCAATCCCTGAGTGAACTTTGTTTGTATTGTACATTATCATGCTTAGTCGTTTCTTTTTTTGACATGTAGACCAGATTTTGGTGCAAATTGTGCAGAAGTCATGAATTTATACCATTACCCATTCATTTTTAAAATAAGGAGTTGTGATATTTTTAAAATTTTTTACCTTATTTAAAAAATAATGGTTTCAAATGTCATGATTTCAATGCTCAAGGAAATTTGATATTATCTAATTTCAACAAAGATCTACATTGGATCAGTGAGCCAAAATTAGTGCCTCGTTTTGGCAAGGAGGCGAAGAAAGAACCGAGGTTCACGACAGTTCAAGTTGCACGAAATAACAGACAAATTATTTGGGTTACTCCAAGGCACCAGGTTTAGGTATTATTTTTTTTTACTGAGATTTGGGGAAAATGGCTTCCTCAAGTAGCCTAGTATTGACCCAAGGACCAATTATTGTTGGTAAGAACTACGAGTTAAGTTATGGTCCTTGCGGATGAAAACTTTCCTACAAGCACAAGAGTGCGGGGAACCTGTAGAGAATGGATTTATAGAGTAAAAAACAACAGATTTGGCTGCCATGACAAATGCACAGCTAAATACACTTGCAAAATAGAGGAAGAAAGAGAATAAGGCCAAATAATGGATTCAAAATTCAGTGGATGACTCAATCTTTTCGAAGATTACTAGTTTTTCCATGACAAAGTAATATTGGGACATTCTCAAATCTGCCTACCTAGGCAATGACAATGTGAAGACAGCGAAACTTCAGACTTTGAGAACTCAGTTTGAAACCTTGAAGATGATTGAGTTAGAGAATGTTGACTGGTTATGATCATAGTAATGGGCATTGTAAACCAGATGAGATTGATTGATGATCAAATTGAAGATTAGAGGAATTTTTGGAATTTTGAAAAATTCCTCTGAATTTTGCTCAAGAAATTTGAAATGGTTGTAACATCCATTCTTGAATATAAATATTTGTCTAGATTCTGTGTTGAAGAACCCCATGTAACTAGACTCAATCTTGAAGAAGGGTCTATGGAACATTCTTTCAAGATTCATAAATATTTCAGTAGAGGCAACGGTTTAGTTTCTATTACTTTCAGAGCTATGAGTTATTTTTAGGAATGGAATCAATGACACCATAAGTCATGAAGTAATCCTAACATGTACCACTATCACACTTACTCTTCAAGGGTTCATTTCTTTCATTGTTTTCCTTGGGACATATCCCTCTACATGGGTCTTTTCTTTCATTGTTTTGTTTGGCACACTTTATAGGGTTAGATGAAGGTCCTCCCATATTCAAACTTGACAACTTACATATAGACTTGTGTCGTTGTGATATTTGAAGGGGATATCAAAGTGAATGGTTCATGCGGCTTATATCTTAAGTAATAACTTAATATGCATTATTTAAGGATTGATATATCTTATGAACATTGGTTTACTCAATCTCATATTCTATTTTTTATTTAGATTCCCTTGACATGGTTCTTTGAAGGACACCTGAGGCTTTCACTCAGGATGTTGTTCCTTTATTGCAGGATATGACCCATGTGATGCAGAGAAATGAGCCACCCAGTGACTTGATACATTCAGATAGTGGCTCTCACATCTTTAACACCTTGGACAATGAATAGATGGGATTGATTTTGACATATTTTTTCATGGTGCCACACAAATGGGTTGAAATCCCACATGTTGGACAATGTACCCCAAGGATTATTGTTCATTAGACTAAGGATGTTGCACTAGTGGATAGTTGGATACCTTGTAGAGATGAGATACACCCATATTCACCTTGGATGTAGTTCCTTACACTCTAGATGTTGTCCTCCATTGATGATGATGTCACATTCTAGGGTTTGATGATGATGGGGCTTGATGACCACGTGGTGTACCATTGATGATGTGACATGACCATAGACAAGGAGATGCACCTTTTTCCATGACTACACCATGATATGATGACACGTGGCCTTGGCAGGCTCTCACACATCGTCTTAGAGCATGATGTCACTACGTGTGACCTAAGAGGTCATTTTTTGTATTTTTTTGGCATAATTGATAATTTGTAAAGGAAAATATGAGGGGTCGGCCCCACCTGAGAGACATGACTTTACATTTTTGTGAATTTTGGAGTGCTAGGGTTTCCTTATTTATAAGGCTAGTAGTCCATTAATTTGGATCATCACTTCCTCTCATATTTGTGRGAGTGCAACTTTAGAAAAGTTCTTTGCTTCTCTTTTTGTCTYTTRGATCTAATGCACTACCTTTGGAGKAGGATATTTGTGGATGATTTTACCTTTTTHTGGATGAWKYATTGCTGCAACTAGGATTTTTYCCATCTTAGCGACTTGGATAAGTATGYAATTGYTRCAATTTCATGTCATTGCTAATGTTTTAAGGWGTAAGTTACTATCTTGTTGAWTGTTACWTTGTCTTGGTGAAACCCWAAAAAKGAGACATAAGAGTTTCTCTACTTCATATGCTYTTTTYCCCAAGTTTTATGAAAGCATTMTTTKCTATGGTTAATATCCTAATGCCCAAGAATATTTTYACCTTRAGGYTYTGATCCTAGTCTTTGATCCTTGACCTAGTTTATCTAGAAGAGAGAAAACAACACCTAGGGCCCAAGAGGATTCACATCCTAGGGATAATTTTCTTGAAGTTTTATTTCTAAGGGCCAAGAGGGTTTACACCTTAGACCTTATTCTTCTTTATCATCCAACTCAATCTTGGGTTGTTTAGAGGGTTTTCCAGTGTCGAGGTAGTCTGTGAGGCTTCAAAAAAATTAGTTTCTTTGTGAACTGCACCCTCTTGTAATGGGTTTGAATTATTTTCATTTTTCTCTCTTATCTTTTTGTTTTCCTTATTATATTTGTGCTCTTCCATGAAAAAATCAATTCTGAAAGTCCCACCAATCTCAAATGATGATAAATTAACAATTGTTCTTAATGTTGCAAATGGATGAAACTATGTACTTGCAGTATTGTTTGCATCAATAAATTTCTCAGAAATGTGCATGGATGACCTTCTAGAAAGTGGAGCCACCCCCATCATAGACATGAAAAATTATGAAAGAATTCCCAAAACTGGGTTGACCCCCCAAAATGAGTCCTCATACTTCTTTCATCGGTGTAGGGAACCTTATCGGAGTAGCAAAAAAAATTAGTTGGATCACCAATGTTTCTCAAAAAAGGGCACATTTGCACACCCTGATTAATTATGATTTCCAATGGTGGTTATTTCCATTCCTGCGTCTTTAGACAAATTATTGACAATGTTGCTTCTATCACCAAGACAAATTCCCAATTCAGCTTCCAAATTCGTCGAAAAAAATAGAACGCATCATGCTTGCATTCACATGCTATGCAAGACAAAAAAACTAAATTTAAATCTGGGGGCTCAAAACCAAGTTGCTTTAACCAGGAATCAACAACACAAAGTAGAGATACCAAGGTGCATGGTATATATAGAAAGGATGCCATTCATTTCATTTGAAGAAGGATTAAAATAACATTTACATACTACATGTTTTGAGAACTTATATGGAAAACTTTAATCTGTTACTTTCCCCCAACTGTATCGATAAATTTTCCATAAATCTTAACTTTGGAAAATTTTGAAGTTACATCATTCATGAGCAACACTCTTTCATAAGGAAATGCTCGTTTAAAGTAATGGAAAGAAAGATATCCAATCCTATCCTTATGGAGGAACAAACAACATTTTTCTTGATCAAACCCTGAATCTTCAGAGTCGACTTCCCAACCTTCTAATCTGTCAATCGTGTTGATTAAACATTAAAACATTTAATTTCTATCCATGCAGTCATTCTCAGAATCAATGTTGGATTCCTTAATTTCAGAATTGTTATAATCACTCTCTTTTCGAGTCTTGAGGTATCAAATACAAATTTTTAAACTTAAATTAAAATTCCAAATAAATTTGAAGGAAAAAAAACAATGTGGATCAAACTCTACTACACAATTTCTCAATGAAATATAGAATAAGTGCTAATTCTTTTATTATGCATATAAAGAGAACAAATTTTACAGTGAAAACAAAAAATTGACACATACATTTATTTTGCAAAGAAACAAAACATATTTTGCACTGGACTTCGAATCATAGGTGAAATAATGGAGAAATTTGTAGGGAAAATATAATTATCTGAACTGTCAGTAGGATTTGGTGGTATGCAATTGAAGAGTAGAGAGATATGGAATGTAGTTTTGAATTATTGTTTTTCCACTTCTATTCAACATAATTAACACACCAGTCCCATTGGCATTGAGTTTGCCTTAGATGTCCCTGTTGGGCAGCGGAAGCAAAACATGGAATAAATAGATCATAAGACTGAGAACATCAAACCAAAAAAAACACAACAACAATCACACAACTCACATAGTGATTTATATGGAAACCCAATGTGGGAAAAAACCACGGGGCAATGATAGTTGGTATTATTATTATTCAAGGGAGAATTTTAATAACCAACACACACATATAACCATCCTCTCCTAATAGACACACTGTACTCCACAATGTTGTTTCTTGCTCACACACTCTACTAGACATTTCACTTTCATCTATATGGATATACTCATATAAATATCATCTCTCAAACAATTAGACAAACTGATTATAATAAGATCCATTAGTTACACAAACTATTAACAGAAGAGTGCATTCATGCACATTCTAAATATAGTTGCATGCATGTGCATGTTGGGATTTTTTTTGAAATGTTTCCAACAATATCCACCTTGACAACAATTTACCTGATATATCATGCCCTTAATTAATTCATCACCTTTCCTGCAAGTCAAAAGAATCCAAACACCATCACATCTCCACAAATTATTTAACAATATTGTTATGTGAACGTGCATACACGATTCACTCGAGTATGGACCATTTTTCCTCCATCAGTAACCTATCTTATAAATAGATGGACTTGTTCCATTTTGATACGATGGACTGCTAGTCAAATGCACAATGCTTTGACCACCACAGAACACCACATCTTGTTCCTGTCCAAACTTACCTAATAGATACTTGCATTGTTTCAAGACATAACCTGAGGTAGATCTCCTCTCTTCCAAATCTCATGAATCATAACCACAAACTAAATCATTGCAACCACTATAGGTGATCCTTGTGCTTTTGTGTTTGAAGCACCCATTTCCATGCTCTTCACCTGGCCTTTCCATGTGTCTACCGAAAACACCAACTGCATGTGAAATTCTAACCATTCCACATCACGATAATCAAACTTTCTACTAGCACATAATACTTGAGACATATAACCCTTTTCTTCTTCATCAGTTAGGACATAAACCTGAAGAAAACTTGCAATGGAAAGCCAAAGGGATTTTACCGGTTTCACATTATTCATATTAAATTTCCTAAGTATCTTCATCAAATAATTCTATTGTGATAACCAAGCTTACCGTATTTCCTATATTTGTGTATTTCCATGCCCAAGATTTATTTTTGCTACTCCCAGATCCTTCATAACAAACATTCTAACCAATTGAGTTAACTTGTTGATCTCAAACATGCTTGTGCTTGCAATAAGCATGACATATAACACCAATATAATGAATATACCATAAACAAAATGGTTATACTCAATTCTTGTAAAATTTGGCTCACCATAAAGGAATCAAACATATTGTACCATTTTCCTAGCATGCTTCAGGCCATACAATGATTCTTGAGTTTGCAAACAAATATTCTTTTGAGATTCTGAACTAACCGTTCTGGTTGTTCTGATTTCATCCCCTTATCCAAAACACTCCATGTAAAACAATTTTAACATATATATGTACTATTACAACTAGTGATAACACAACATGAGTAGAAAAAAGCTTTTAACAACTGGTGAGAGACTTTCATGGAAATCAATAACTTCCAAATACTCTTCTGCTACCAGTCATGCTTTGGACCTTTCATCTTTTACTATGTTTGGTTTTATAAAAGGAGATTCATCAAACACTGCATATTTTTCCATGATGATTATGTGGGTAGTAGGATCCCACACTCTGCATCCCTTCACATCATCACCATATCAAAGATCTACTTGTTTGATATGGGTCATACTTAGAATGCTGATAAAAAACATAAGCATCACAACCGAATAATTTCACATTTGAGTAATTACCAAATGACCTGTTCATACCTCTTCTGAAATCCTCCCATATTTTGCAGCCGATGGTGATCAAGTTACCAGATAGAACAACCGCTTATGTCCACAATTATTGCTACAACTTGACATTATTGAACATGCCTATTCAATCCCAGCTTCCTTGCAATACTTTCCAAGTTCCATGGATATGAACCTACCTTAATCGTATATTCTCAAACACTTGATTGACTTGCCAACACATCAAGCTTTCTATAGACCCACCTTTCTAACCTGGACACACTGCTTCACCTCGAACTTTGCATTTGAACAACTTTGACCAAATCTAGACAAACAAACCCGAGTGAAATTTTTCCACTCACCTCCAGGAATTTACACTAGAGTCTCAATGATCCACCTTAACACGAACATTCCCTTTACCAAATTCAACCAAGCAGGGAGCACAATTTAAAAAAAATCAGGTAACGAGAGTGTTTTTATATAATACATATTTTAGTACATTTTAATGCATATATATAGAAAACATGCAGAATGTTGAACCATTTGCAAGAAACATGAAGAAATAGATTTAAGATCATTTAACTATTGTATCACTAAATATCATTAAAGAATCAACCATTTACTACACATATAACATCAATCATAAAAATTGTCATCAAAAGAGTGTAACAAACAACATTGACCACAAAATGAAATAGACTCTAGAGAATTGTATTCATTACCAAAGAGTTGTAAGATTCAATCAATAGTTCAAACTTTAAACTTCAAACTTAAAAGGTAAATTGTCATATAATGTTCATAACTTCATTATTTAGAAGATAAGCCATAATAAAGAAAAAATGCTAAGTTCTAGAGACTATTTCTAAACATGGAAAAGAAAAAGATATTAGTATACAGTAGCAAGTAGTAAGTACCATGCTCTAAGTTTTTCCCTTTTCACGAGAAACCTCTAGTTTCTCTTCCTGCATTATTTGAAGAAGCGGATTAGGAGTAGGTGGAAGTGTTTGTGGACCATGAATAGTAGCTGAATGGACCCATCGTAACAATGAATGTTGTGAAGATGAAGGAAAATTCAATACATATAGAACCATGCTAGTAGATGGGGGTGGAATGTCTACTCCACGAATATGATCACTATCATGATCACCCAAATTTTTCGCTTCCAAGTGATCTAAAACCATGGATCCATCCTCCAAATTAGTATTCCTGTAGATTGTTGTCTCAATTCACATCTTGTTTAGAATAATCATTATCCGTTGCATCACCATAATGGGAAAACAACCTCAATTTGTAATGCACATAAACTAATATTTATGTTTGATTTGCATTCAAGTTGTTTCTCTTTATACTGTGGATGAAGATATAGGTGCTCCAACACCTCTTGACATAAGACATCTTGACATAAGAGATGTTAACCACCTGAGAAATCACCTTCACCACCAATTTATGAAAATACGTGATAGGGGAGCCATACATGTTCCACCATTCGATAGAACCCAACCTATCTCGATCTTTTGTTGCTTGCAAGTTACCAAAGACTCCATGTTCACGGATGCATTTGCTCAATTCTCTTTGTTTTTAATCAAACTCCTCTTCATCAGGTACTAACTTGTCCAAGGAAAACATATATCCATTTTGTACTTCTAGATATGTGTGTGGTTTTCTCCTAACCCCACCACCAGGTGTTGGTTGGGCCAACCAATATGGAGAATAATATTTTGGGTGAGTACATATGTTAGGGCATGGAATGGAACATTCAAAGTATCCCACTTTTTGACCACATGTTTATGGATAATATCATACAAGATCACATCCCTTGATTGGAAGAATCACCCAACATGTTGTCCATATGCTCATACACATCTCCAATCACCAACTGATCTATATCTACAAAACGAATCACATTGTAAATGGGTTTGATGAATTGAAGAATATACCTTGAACTTATTTCCAAAACTAACCATCAAGAATCGTTTCCTCCACCAACTGAAATTCAATTTTGTTAGATGCATATGTATTCTTTTCTTTTAGATCCTACCACAAATCACTTGAGACCATACTAGATAATGCCTCTCTTACCTTTAAAAGGTTCCCGAAGGTGAGATAATAGCTAGAAATTTGGTCTTTGCAATCTTTAGTAACTCAAACTTGGAATGATTGCAAAAAATGAAGTGGGCCATGGTATGATTAGTAATAAATATTATCATCTTCTTCCCTCTCTTGTTTAAAGCACCAATCCATTTATAATAATGGTCTGTCACTTTGATGATATCATGCATCAAAAGGTTCATTGTGTGAACTAAAATCTCCGTCCAAAATATATGGGGGTACTTATCCTCAATGATTTCTTATGATGCCTTATAATTACAAACATTATCATTGATGACTTGAATGACATTGTAGGGCCCAAAATCTTGAATGGTTTTAATCAAGGAATCTACAATATTACTACTGAACGTGTAAAATCTGAGTAGTTATGGGTTGAAAGGAAGATTACACTACTAGTAGACACACCAATAATATTTGTCAATTCCCTACCTTTAACATTTGTCCAACCATTAGATACAATTGATACCCCATGTCAGTTCCAATCATTTGCAAATTTTCTTAGAGAACCATGGTTTTTCTCTCTTTCCCTATCGAGTCCTAATGTTCTAGATTTTTCATACCCAGGGCTCTTGTACACTTTAGGAGCAGCATTGATGGATTGTACGATTCCATGCCAATAGGGTGAGTAAAAAACTTTGAATGTATACCACATGCATAGAGAAAATTGAATTTTTTTGCATCCACATTGTATCTACAACATTGGTTAAGGAAATATGATAGTGTTATTCTCCCTAAAGATGAAGGCCAAAATTCACTAGCATGGGGGGATGTGGATTGACCAATGAAAATTCTTTGTGAACTCTCATGCTCAACCCTTGGTCTTTTGGATTTTTGTTGTGTTTCTTCCTCGTTCCTTTTGTATTTTATTCTATCTTTGGATGACACTTCCATACATGTTTTGACTCCTACAGTCTTAGCTTCATCCTAGTGCATAATCCCACATATATGCTTTGGCACACTGGTATAGGAACATGTGTAATTTTTATGACAATGGTGTCATGTAAAATTCGCGGTTCCACCCCATTTCCCTCCCCCAATCCTTGTGACATACTTCCACAAAGGTGTTGAAATCTCTTTGGATTTTTGGGGATCATCATTACTATTTTAATTTTCATCATCCTATTCCCTTTATCCCTTCTCACCATGGTATCTGTTGTCCACTTCTATTTATTCATCACTATCACATGCATTTCAACATCCTTTGGCTCCCAACATCACCATCATAATAAAAAAATGGCACCAACATGACATACCCATCATGATTGTTGAACCTTAATAATAAGTTGCTACCTACAATAGAATGATGGAGGAGTAATGGGGAGGATTAGGATAAGAAAACATTCAAATATTCAACATAACATAATATAATATTTTACAACACATGTATTTGAAAAAAAAAAGAATGGGTCCCCGAGGTGTAGGACAGTCGGTGATGGAGTGTGTTGTTAAGCCACTCCGTGATGTTAAAGTCACCAGTTCGAAACCTGCGGGGACAAAAAATCCAACCATGTTAAGGGTTGG
>JZKD02S2007584.1:53033-80070 GCA_000966675.3 Picea glauca | reverse complement strand
ATTAAATCACTTTAATTAATTAATTAACCTTTTTACCTTTGAAAAGCTCCTTATCTCTCCTTGTGGCTTTCCTGGCCATTGAAAGTCACTTCTAGCCATCCCATCCTGTAGTGTTGCTCCGCCAGATTCCAATGAGCTATTACACTGAGAGGTTCCTCCAAGTAATGTGCCCAAAATGACCTCTTTAGTGAATTCCATTGACTTATAGCTCAAAATAGTCAAAATCATGGAAATCGTCGGAATGCAACGAAACCAAACCCAACATGTGCATAATGGCTCATAATGATGGAATATGATCATCAATGCAAGCTGGATGCCACAATGCCTCTCAAATACCCCTGTACTCACTCTAGCATCCATCTGGCTACTCTGGTCATCATAATCTCTTCCCTGTGATGATGTCCCAAAGTGGGGACATTACACACTTGCTATTGGTAGACTATCAAATTGTATTGGCTCCTTAAGATGCTTCTGGGACAAATTATTGAAACCCGAGAAGATGCTCAAAATATGGTCCAGATTCATCTCGACGACCTCTCCTTGATAGTTTGAGAGATCCTCATTCACCTCCCTCAAGCAGCGCGTCACCTGAATCACCCTATGGAGCATCAGGAATCTCATCTATCTCACCCTATGGGGCATCAAGAAGCTCATCCAGATCACCCTCAGACCTCAAGTGAGGGGCTCTCGACCCCATGAAGTTGGTTCCCTAGTTTTTCTTTTTTGAAATGACAATTAGCAATAACAACAAACATGGTAGCTATAGGCATAGTACCAAAACTATTTTTAAGTTTCTTTGGACTTGTTGTAAACATTATTTTTGGCCGGATGTTGTCTACTTCTACTGCTCGTCTGGTTTCCCAAGTGGTAGGCCAACAATAAGGGTTTTTTTTTACTGTATGATATTTTTAAAATTTTAATAGAATTCTTCCTGTGATCTTTACAAAACAAAACATTGAATAAGTGCATTTTTCAGCAATGACATAACACAAAAANTTATGTGTGATTTATCTATTAGTATTTTCACATTAAAATCATTATAATATTAAGATATATAAAATGTGAAAAACTCAAGAGCTCTAAAATTCCTCAAGGCCTCAATTTTATATTAAAAGTGTGAAAAATTAGGGAGCTCTAAAATTTATCTACGTCTCACTTTTAGTGCAATATCTCTAGTTAAAGATTTGCATGGTTTACAAATTCAACCTCCATTTCCATATGATTGATATAAAAGATGGGAAAGTGTGTCAGTGTGTGTAAGAGAAAAGAGGAATAAGATAGATTGAGATCAATTACTATGTAATATGTGATTTATTAAATATCTTCCTCATATCACTTCTTAATGATATGATGTATTATGTATTATTCAATATCTTAACAAATTCATTTTAATGTTATTCAACACCTTCATCAATAAACATTGTTAATTTGTTATTATTTAGATTCATAATGACGTAAATTTCAAAGTATCAAGTTCATCTTTTTTTTGGTAAATAAAAAAGTATTGGTTCCTCAAAAGGCAGTTGTCATTGTACATATCTGCTCAAGTTCCCAGGGTTTCCACTTGTTCTGCCAAACTAGTGGAAACTGAAACAGATGGCACCCTGTTGTTCTGGTATCCAAAAAAGGAAGGCCACCACATGCTCTGTCAAAAAATTTGAAACCAGAGCAGGTGGCAGTAGAGTATTGTGACAGAGCTATCTATACATGCAACAAGAACACTGAACATAAAATTTGGAAAGAGAACAAAACAAGAAAGTTGGACAGTAATACAAAAAAAACATTGTATTTTGCAGAGGAAGTGCAGAGAACCTATGAACTTTAGAAAATTAAAAGAGCTATTAAGACCTTCCATCCTGAGTGCCACCGCGAGGAGTGAAGACATAAGGTTGCGCATAGGTTGGGCATCTCTGCTGACTTTGTGTGCATGAGAAGGCGTAAAAAAACATTTCAAGTCTACTTTTGAGGAGAGTGTGCCTGTGGAGCTACTCCTCCATGTACCTTTGCATCTCGAATATGAGCTCTAGGTGTTCTAGTGCCAGGAAGAAAGGTGAGTATGACTCTCGAGAAATGGCTGAGTGTGACCCACCTGCAAGAAATGGATGAGTGCCAGGGAAGTTGAAGTGACCTTTTACATGCCCCTCATACCCATCGTCACCCCTCCACTATGGTGCACTGAAATATCCATTAAAATTGTGTGAGGGAATTGTCCAACCTACTCAGGAGCGCGATAAATTATGTCCTCCATCCAAGAAATGAAGTCTAGGGTGGTGGTAGGCCTCATAAATAGCTTGCACTGCATGTTGACTATGTGGCACCATCTGAGCTGCATGGCACTCCATACGGGGAGGGGAAGGTTCTTCGAGCTATATCCATACATCGGCTCAGAAGAAAATATTGCACTACATAGACTTCATGAAGCTTTTATATGACAAAGAAGATTTCTTTGTGATAGTAGGAAAAATATATATTGTTATGCATGTTGTGGTAAAGGACATACGACTTTGTAGTGTAAAAACGAGTAAAATACTCAATTATTATAAACAGAAACATAGAAGGATTGATAGAAAGTAACAATTACAAGATTTGGAGAAACTTCATATGAGGCACAACTGAATCATCATTCCATAGAAACAAGAAGCGCTTGATGAAGACACATAATTGGGAAATGAGAAAGTAATTACATAAAGAAAATACAACAAACACATTCAAGGGAGTAAGAGCTTTAAATACAACACAACAGACAAATTAATCCATTTATTATATTCATTTTAAAGCACAAATGCTAACATTGCAAAAGGCAAAGCATGTTTTACATAATTAACATGTAAATAAAAAAGTTTGTTTTTTACAAGTAATAAAGTTGCTCCAAGAAAATATTATTGCTAACATCTCCTGAGGATTTTTACTTGGACATAAAACCTATTTGAACAAGAAAATGAGAATCAAAATCCTCACCTAATATTTAATTTGGTAGGGTAAGTAATGAGGATTTGTTCTTACAACATCTTAAACATGACTAGGTGCTAACAAGGTTGCAATGGAGCTTCCTTATTTGGGTCCATAGCCTCCATGAAATTCAAAATATTCATAGGGAAAGGAAAACGACAATCTCCAAAATAAATGATATAAAATATGGAAAAGAGTCTTGTGTAGGTTGAGTGATCTGACAAAGATATGATGAAGTATCGAAGATCAACAAGAATGCATTGAAAACGGAATCAAGAAATTTGGAAATGAACTTGTTGAGGAGGGATAATAGGCTCAACAAGTGTTTCAATATAAACCAAGATTGTCTTCCCATCATAAAATGTCTTCCACCCCTAAACGTGTAAAGAAGGAACATCATAAAGGCACCATTGATGCTATTAAAATGCATAGACTGTTGTTGCAGCGAATGAAACAAAATGATCAATGAGGAATGTGTGGCGCCTATATTGTTGGTGAAACAAGTTGATATGAAGCCATTAAAAGAGAGTTCAATTTTCTCCATCACCAATCATCAACCCAACCAGGATAAACCTTGATAGTGGGCACTGATTCAATATTTTTCCATCTATTCCTCTTCACTTTCGATCTATCAGATCAGAAAATATCATACCATTGAGTATGGCAATAGAATTTTTCCTACCTATCTGGAGATTTAGAACGAGTCCTCTCACTAGGAAGGGTGATGGCCAAATTGCTTCTTGATGAAAAAAAGGTGTGGATTTTTAAAGAATAGATGAAACTTCAGAGTGATGGATTCAAGTTTTTTCATAGCATCAACAGACAAATATTTTTGGAGGGAAAGGAAGAAAACTATTTTTTTCATCGTCGGTCGACTTATCTCTTTATATGTTCATTTAAATTTCAAGTGTAGGCATTGGTTGGATGCATAATTAAATTATACATCTAATGAGAACCCACTCTACATACTTTTGATAAACCTATAATGAGAAAAACTAGAAATATACAATATAAACAATTTTTCATGTATTTCCAGTTTTTCTCAATTTGTACTATTTTTTTTCGATCACTTTATTATAGGGTTTCTTAAATTAAAATGCCACTTCACAATGATTCAAGTCCCATTGCAATTATTTCACATGGACATGAAAATAAACATACTCATCTACAACTCCATGAGTAATTGCAAACATTCTAGAGACATGGGTGTTAAGATGTGCTCATTTAACCATAGACAATATCACAATATTGTCACCCAACCATAGGCATGAAGCCACCGTCGAACACCATAACCTTGACAGATAGAATAATTCTGGAAGCATTACTAGACCCAACAGACAACCAATAGATAGTGCACCTTTCTCCCGAGGTAGCGCACCAAGTGGAAAGTCCAAAAACCGTAAACCAAGACCAACTCCCAACTACAGTCATTGTAGTTGCACTCCTCCTCTAGACTTGTGCACTACTTATCTTGAGTGTGAGAGTGTGTCACCAAATGAGCAAAAGAACCCTCTATTTATAGTGCTCTTTGTGACATGTCCAGGCCAACTTCTTATTTTAGAGGCTAATACTCCAATATTAATTCTTTTATTGAGTTGATTTGTCTTCTAGGGTTTCTACACATCTATTTAGGGTTTATCTAGCTTCCAAAATATTCTAATCTAGTCAAAGGTTACACATGGAGGTTGATACCTCCCGTAGCTAACATAATATCAACACTTCCTCCTAGCTAGGGAGGTATTAACAAGTAGCATAGTCATAGCCACACAAGCTAACCCATGATCATGTAGATCAAGTCATGAGAAACATCACCAGTATCAATATCATCTCATAACTTCTTGGTATCAAACGTATATCATCAATTGCATCATCTCTCGAGGCCATACTCCATATGAGTAATCGGGAATGATGTTGAATAATTCGTGTTGAACTCAACAAACTCAATAGACCGTCACAAGGATCATTCTTATAATTCGTACATATGTCCTAGAAGAATGACTATTGATGTAGGAGCATCACTCTAGCCATCCAACCAACTCAGCGCACATTCAATGAGGAGGAGAGGCACAACCCTTGTTTCAAATTTTGAATTTGAAATTGATGTATTAATGTATGTAAGGCCATGGATCCATAGATCCATGCCTTTGAGCAGGCTGTAGTTAAAAAAGGCCTTTAATGGTTGTAAGGATGGATCTAGCTCCGATCCGAACTAGACATCCCATTCAATGTAAAGTAAATGTAATTGAATAGGGTAGGTAGCTTGGAGGGAAGAGCTCAAAGAGCCCCCTCATGTAAAAGATCTTAGATCTTATTTTGATTTGGTAGTTAGGAGAGATCTGCGTGAGACGAGTTGTTGAGTTGAATAGAGAGGAGAGGAGAGTCGAGACTCTATTGTAGTCCGAGCTCACATTGTAAACATGCATTCATATTAATACAAAGAGCAGTTTTTCCTGCATTTGAGTCTTTGTGTGTTTATGCATTTCATGAATATTATGTGTATGTACTCATATATGTTGTAGATGTATGTTAAGTTCTATCTACTGGAGATAGATATATTTCCCTATATGTTTGGAGTTCTTTGATTCTGGGTCTAGGTTCTTTGTGGCTTCATGCAAGAGGTTGCATGACAGAACACTGTGGGTTCTATAAGCCAGTGCAAGGAGTGCACTTCTGAATTCTATGGAATTTCAGACAAGGATGTGCCAGGAGGGTGCTCCAGCTGAAGTTTTAGGCTCAGGAAGGAAGCCTCAAGGTTGTTGAATACCTTGGAGGTAGGACTGTGCAGAGGAAATCACATAAGAAGATAGAATCTCTGAGGAGTTATGTAGAGCTCTGCCAGGAGGGCATTGAGTAGATGCACGGGTTGCATTGAGGAGGAGAACTCTATCTTGAGTTCGGAAAGAAGATAGAACTATTGAACGTTCTGTAGAGATCTTCCAAGAGGGCATTGAGTGAGTGCAATAGTGAACAGAATAAATCTTTTGAGTTCAGACAAAAGAAGTGTCAAAAGAGGACCTTCACAGGGTTGTTGAATACCCTGCAAACTCAGCAAGGAGTTGTTTGAGAAAGAGACTACCAAGAGGGCATCAGATTCTCCATCTGAGGGAGAGAAAAGGGTTAAGTCCCTTAGAGGTCTGAGAAATAGATAAGCTCAAGACAGACAACACCTTCGTGTGTGTGCAGGGACCCTGTACGAATCCTAGAGGTCATGAAAACATTTTAAGGTTTTAGAGAAGAGAAACTCAAGAGGAAAAGTGCTTCGGGGAAACCTTTAATGGTTTCACAAGTCCCGAAAGCTCAGGAGGGATAGAATATTTAAGAAAGCAGAAGGGAGCCAAAGATACAGATTTCATAAAGAAAGCAAAGGTCGAGGCCTTTTGAAGCGTTTGAAATCTTCCAAAGTGAAGGAAGAAGTGTAAGCTCAAGGGAGGAGCTACAGTTGTCATCGATTCAGGTGCTGGAAAAAGATCTAGACCATTGGAGTTTCATGTCCAGGCACAGGCAAGAAAGCGTATCACAGGAGGAAGAGATCTGGGCTGTCATATCTCGCGCAAATAGCCGATAGACATCGAATATGTGAAGTGTTTCATGAGATTTAACTCTCGTATGCGCAGAGGAGAAGACCCATCAAGGTCCTGAAATGGTGAAAGCATCGGGACCATCCATCTGTGGAGGACGTGTGTCACGAGATCCTCATATCTTGGGGATTCAGGCATAGAAGAGCGAAATGGAGGAGTCTTTCAACTTCGTGACTTGCGGAGTCCCGAAGTGATCGGGAAGCTACCTGGAGTTCAAAGGACCAGGGATAAGTGTAGCTGGGGTCGTGAAGTCCTGAAACACTGAGAACATCAGGACCATCCAACAGGAGGACACGTGGCAACGATCATGGCATCGGGAGAGTCCCAAAAAGGCCATTTCGGCATTTCGGGTACCGGGAAATGCAAAGGGAAATAATTCAGGATTCTTGACACGTGAGATCCCAAAAGGATCTGAGTCATTGGATGCGGGAGTATCACAGCCATTGATCTCCCTTTGGTTTGGTATTTCGGTTTTTCGGGTACCGGGAAGTCCAAGGAGCAAGGGTCGGAAACCTTGCATCGCGGGGTCGCTAAACGCGAAATCTCGAAGGCATTGAAGAGACACGGAGGAAGTTGACATTTCGGCATACTAGGATTCGAGATTTCAGAATTCCTGAAGGCAAGGAGTCTGTTCTCTTGGGTTAGAAAACCCCGAAGTTGCGAAAGCGCGACAGATCCTTGGAGTGGAATAGTGAAGGCGGGGATTTTGGGTTTTGGCATACCGGGGATCCCACAGT
Source organism: Picea glauca (assembly GCA_000966675.3). Lineage (NCBI taxonomy): Eukaryota > Viridiplantae > Streptophyta > Pinopsida > Pinales > Pinaceae > Picea > Picea glauca. Next base: position 72,806 of record JZKD02S2007584.1, on the reverse strand, counting down.
AAGAGAATCAGGCAACTTCACATCGGAAGTCCCGAGGTCGCGAAATGTGACACATCCTTTGGAGGAGAAAGTGGCCAGGGATTCGGCATTTCAGACATCGGCACTTCGGTCGTCTCGATGACTAAAAGTCGGGGCTCTTGGTGTTGAAAACCCTGAAGTAGGCTGCGGTCACAGGGAAGAGCGGTCACATGGACCGAGATATGGCTCAGGGGGCTAATCACCATTGAGCGCCATTTGGGAATTTCGACATTTCGGTGATTGGGGGATCAAGGAGGTAGAGACTCTTGACAGTAGGGCTCATGTTGTCCCGAAATCCGAAATTCCTTTTTCAGGAAAAGTTTGTGGTTGTGTTGGAGGCCGTGAGTAGGTGAGAACTTACACCTTGTGCATATTCAATAGGTGGGGTTTTTGGGAAGGACCCGTGGATCAAATATTGAGGTTCCGATAGAAATCTGAAAGAGATACTTCGGCTCAAGGAAGATTTGAAATGATCCTGTGAGTGGATCTCGACTTGAGGGCTGCAGGTCTGCACTAAAGTGGTATCAGAGCTTGACTCTGTTTGTATATTGCAAGCAGAGGAAGCGAGGGGAGAAAGATTACTCTGATACACATCAATTTGGTATCATAGGAAGGTAGAGTATTGAGACTCTGTGGTGATTTCTCACAGGTACACAACAGTCAAGAAGATAGTCAGGAAGACTGAGGAGACGCTAGAAGCACTCAGGGTTCTAGAGTGATAGCAACAAGTTTTCCAGGAGGGTAGACAGAAGGTAGGAAAATGGCTATTGAAGGCCATAGATGTGATGGAAAGAAAATCCATCAGCAGCCAAGCAAAGCTGAGATGGATAAAGAGCTCGCCGAGATCAAAGAGAGGATGGAGGAACTTGCACTGCAGATGCAGCAGGATGCAAGACCACATTGGGTGTATGAATGGCCCATAAGGATGAAGGTAAAATAACTTGTCGGGGAATTGGTGGCCAAAAGATAGTGAAGGCTGATAAGAGGATGGCTGAGGCATGCTGAAAGCCTCAGGAATAATGAGGAGGAGGTGGTTTAGTTATGTGAACCAGAGACTGGGAGGAATCTCAATGATGCAAAGGATGAATTGAGATCACTGGAAGATCTCAGAGACTGCCAAGATGGCAGAACAAAAATTTCCAATTGCCAGGAGGGTAGTGAGATGAGATCAATGTGGGATATCATAGACTATCAGGAGGACAGTAGGGAAATTTCATGTTGCCAAGAGGGAAATAAGGTGAGATCACTATGGGGTCTCATAGACTGCCAAGAGGGCAGGACTGGAAATTCAAATTTCCAGGTGGGAAATAAGATGAGATCTGAGGATCTCATAGACTGCCAAGGGGGAAGCAGAGAAATCCCATATTTCTAGGTGGGCAAGGGAGAGTAGATGAGCTCAGAGGTGATTTCATATCAGCAAGAAGAGCTAATGGAGAAGGAGGATCATAGGAATCTTCTGATCATTGGAGGAATTGAAATATTCCTTCCACTTATCTCAGTCGAGGTGAGAGTGTGCGTTGTCGATGCAGTAATAGTAGAAAGACAACTAGTAGAGATTGTCAAAGAAGAGGAAGAGTTCGAGCAGATATCAAAATCTTCCCAAGAAGAAGAAGGAAATGAGCATTCCGAGGAATGGCTCAAATTTTTTAGCCAGGAAGCTAAAAAGGAGACGACTGCAGCATTGGAGCTTGCAATAGAAGAAACCGAAGAAGAGACAGACAACATGAGTTTTGTTGATCTTTGCGAAGAGATTGAATCCCTGGAGAGAAGGGTGATAGTGCAAGGCATGCAAATCCAACAGGTTAAGTTGGAGACAGGTGAAGGAGAATACCATCCCAAGGAGCGACTGGAAGAAGATGGAAATATACTAGCAGGAGAACTGGTAGAAGCAAACCTGTCAGATGAGGAAGTTGAGCAGAGACTCAATGATGAAATTGTAGAATTGGAGTCTGCAGCAGAGTGGCCAACTAGTGCCACAGGAGGGGAAAAAGATGGCATGGGAGATCTAGTTGATATACCCATTTGTAGAGAGGAAGTGCAGGCGAGGAGACTACAAGGACAGAGCCAGCCATTGGAGTAGCTGGACGAGGTGATCAAGGAGATCAGAAGGTTGATGATCAGATCAGCAAAAGAAGTTAGCAAAGGGAAGCTGAACAACAAAGGGACTGCAAGGGAAGCAACAACAACAAGAGTAGAACAAAGGAGCAGATGAACATCTCCAGAGGAATGTTTGGGATCTAGGTGGATTTAAACAGTGGCGCTGGGGAGCTCATGAGCAGGAGCTCATGAATTTTTTGCAGCAGAGGAGTATGATGCAGGAGCATCGCTCCATCTAGCCAGCCAACTTAGTGCACATTCAATGAGAAGGAGAGGCACAACCCTCTCATTTCAAATTTTGAATTTGAAATTGATGTATTCATGTATGTAAGGCTGTGGAGCNTGCCAGGAGGGAATTGAGTGAGTGCAATAGTGCATAGAAGAACTCTTTTGAGTTCAAATAGAAGAAGTGTCAAAAGAGGACCTTCACAGGGTTGTTGAATACCCTGCAGACTTAGCAAGGAGTTGCTTGAGCAAGAGAGTGCCAAGAGGGAATCATTTTCACCATCTGAGGGAGAGAAAAGGGTTAAGTCCCTTAGATGTCTGAGCAACAGAGAAGTTTAGGACAGATAGTACCTTTGTGTGTGTGCAGGGACCCTGTAAGAATCACAGAGGTCGTGAAAACCTTTTAAGGTTTCAGAGAAGAGAAGCTCAAGAGGAAAAGTGATTTTGTGTACAAGAGCGACAGCTGCAAGGAGTGCAGGAAGTCGGGAAAACCTTTCAAGGTTTCACAAGTCCCAAAAGCTCAGGAGGGACACCGTCTTTAAGAACGTAGACGGGAGCCAAAGATACATATTTTGTAGAGAAAGCAAAGGCCGAGGCATTTTGAAGAGTTTGAAATCTTCCAAAGTGAAGGAAGAAGCGTAAGCTCAAGGGAGGAGCTACAGTTGTCATCGATTCAGGAGCTGGAAAAAGATATGGACCGTTGGAGTTTCACGTCCAGGTGCAGGGAGGAAAGCGTAACACAGGAGGAAGATATCTGGGCCATCAGATCTCATGCAGATAGTCGATAGCCATCGGATTTGTGAAGTGTTGCGTGAGATTTAACTCTCGTATGCGTAGAGGAGAAGACCCATCAAAGTCCTAAAATGGTGAAAGCATCGGGACCATCCATCTGTGGAGGACATGTGTCACGCAGTCCTCGTATCTCGGGGATTCAGGCATCGAAGAGAGAAATGGAGGAGTCTTTCGACTTCATGACTTGCGGAGTCCCGAAGTGATCGAGGAGCTACCGGGAGTTCAGATACCGGAAGTTCGAAGGACTAGGGATCAATGTATATGGGGTTGCGAAGTCCTGAAACACCGAGAACATCGAGACCATCCAACAGGAGGACACGTGGCAGAAATCGTGGCATCGAGAGAGTCCCAAAAAGGCCATTTCGACATTTCGGGTACCGGGGAATGCAAAGGGCAAGAGTTCAGGATTCTTAACCCACGAGATCCCGAAAGGATCTGAGCCATTGGATGTGGGAGGATCACAGNGATTTTAATATCACTATGAAAAATGATCCAGTGCATTAACTAATTGAAGAAATAATATGAAGGAAATTAATCCTCTATATTGATTTCAATTGTGAGACACTTCAAAATATCAAGCGAAATGAATTTAGCAATAAATCACTGAAAACCAATTTCAATACAGATATATAAGTTGAAGTCATATAGTTTGTTTGGTTATGTGTGATTTATCTATTAATATTTTCACATTAAAATCATTATAATATTAAGATATATAAAATGTGAAAAACTCAAGAGCTCTAAAATTCCTCAAGGCCTCAATTTTATATTATAAATGTGAAAAATTAGGGAGCTCTAAAATTTATCTAGGTCTCACTTTTAGTGCAATATCTCTAGTTAAAGATTTGCATGGTTTACAATTTCAACCTCCATTTCCATATGATTGATATAAAAGATGGGAAAGTGTGTCGGTGTGTGTAAGAGAAAAGAGGAATAAGATAGATTGAGATCAATTACTATGTAATATATGATTTATTAAATATCTTACTCATATCACTTCTTAATGATATGATGTATTATGTATTATTCAATATCTTAACAATTTCATTTTAATGTTATTCAACACCTTCATCAATAAACATTGTTAATTTGTTATTATTTAGATTCATAATGACGTAAATTTCAAAGTATCAAGTTCATCTTTTTTTTTGTAAATAAAAAAGTATTGGTTCCTCAAAAGGCAGTTGTCATTGTACATATCTGCTCAAGTTCCCAGGGTTTCCACTTGTTCCGCCAAACTAGTGGAAACTGAAATAGATAGCACCCTGTTGTTCTGGTATCCAAAAAAGGAAGGCCACCACATGCTCTGCCAAACAATTGGAAACCAGAGAAGGTGGCAGTAGAGTATTGTGACAGAGCTATCTATACATGCAATAAGAACACTGAACATAAAATTTGGAAAGAGAACAAGACAAGAAAGTTGGACAGTAATACAAAAAAAACATTGTATTTTGCAGAGGAAGTGCAGAGAACCTATGAACTTTAGAAAATTAAAAGAGTTATTAAGACCTTCCATCCCGAGTGCCACCGCGAGGAGTGAAGACATAAGGTTGTGCATAGGTTGGGTATCTTTGCTAACTTTGCGTGCATGAGAAGGTGTAAACAAACATTTCAAGACTACTTTTGAGGAGAGTGTGCATGTGGAGCTACTCCTCCATGTACCTTTGCATCTCGAAGATGAGTTCTAGGTGTTCTAGTGCCAGGAAGCAAGGTGAGTATGACTCTCGAGAAATGGATGAGTGTGACCCACCTGCAAGAAATGGATGAGTACCAGGGAAGCTAAATTGACCTTTTACACGCCCCTCATACCCATCGTCACCCCTCCACTATGGCGCACTGAAATATCCATTAAAATTCTGCGAGGGAATTGTCCAACCTGCTCAGGAGCGCGATAAATTATCTCCTCCATCCAAGAAATGAAGTCTAGGGTGGTGGTAGGCCTCATAAATAGCTTGCACTACATGTTGACTATGTGGTACCATCTGAGCTGCATGGCACTCCATACGGGGAGGGGAAGGCTCTTCGAGCTATATCCATACATTGGCTCAGAAGAAAATATTGCACTACGTAGACTTCATGAAGCTTTTATATGACAAAGAAGATTGCTTTGTGAAAGTAGGAAAAATATATATTGTTATGCATGTTGTGGTAAAGGACATACGACTTTGTAGTGTAAAAATGAGTAAAATACTCAATTATTATAAAGAGAGACATAGAAGGATTGATATAAAGTAACAACGACAAGATTTGGAGAAACTTGATATGAGGCACAACTAAATCATCATTCCATAGAAACAACAAGCGCTTGACGAAGACACATAATTGGGAAATGAGAAAGTAATTACATAAAGAAAATACAACAAACACATTCAAGGGAGTAAGAGCTTTAAATACAACACAACAAACAAATAAATCCATTTATTATATTCATTTTAAAGCACAAATGCTAACATTGCAAAAGGAAAAGCATGTTTTACATAATTAACATGTAAATAAAAAAGTTTATTTTTTAAAAGTAATAAAGTTGCTCCAAAAAAATATTATTGCTAACATCTCCTGAGGATTTTTACTTGGACATAAAACCTATTTGAACAAGAAAATATGCATCAAAATCCTCACCTAATATTTAATTTGGTAGGGTAAGTAATGAGGATTTGTTCTTACAACATCTTAGACATGACTAGGTGCTAACAAGGTTGCAATGGAGCTTCCTTATTTGTGTCCATAGCCTCCATGAAATTCAAAATATTCATAGGGGAAGGAAAACGACAATATCCAAAATAAATGATATAAAATATGGAAAAGAGTCTTGTGTAGGTTGAGTGATCTGACAAAGATATGATGAAGTATCGAAGATCGACAAGAATGCATTGAAAAAGGAATCAAGATATTTGGCAATGAACTTGTTGAGAAGGAGGGATAATAGTCTCAACAAGTGTTTCAACATAAACCAAGATTGTCTTCCCATCATAAAATGTCTTCCACCCCCAAACATGTAAAGAAGGAACATCATAAAGGCACCATTGATGCTATTAAAATGCATAGACCGTTGTTGCAGTGAATGAAACAAAATGATCAATGAGGAATGTGTGGCACCTATATTGTTGGTGAAACAAGTTGATATGAAGCCATTAAAAAAGAGTTCAATTTTCTCCATCACCAATCATCAACCCAACTAGGATAAACCTTGATAGTGGGCACTGATTCAAGATTTTTCCATCTATTCCTCTTCACTTTCAATCTATCAGATGAGAAAATATCATACCATTGAGTATGGCAATAGAAATTTTCCTACCTATCTGGAGATTTAGAACGAGTCCTCTCACTAGGAAGGGTGATGACCAAATTGCTTCTTGATGAAAAAAAGGTGTGGATTTTTAAAGAATAGATGAAACTTCAAAGTGATGGATTCAAGTTTTTTCATAGCATCAATAGACAAATATTTTTGGAGGGAAAGGAAGATAACTATTTTTTTCATCGTCGGTCGACTTATCTCTTTATATGTTCATTTAAATTTCAAGTGTAGGCATTCGTTGGATGCATAATTAAATTCTACATCTAATGAGAACTCACTCTACATACTTTTGATAAACCTATAATGAGAAAAACTAGAAATATTAAATATAAACAGTTTTTCATGTATTTCCAGTTTTTCTCAATTTGTAGTATTTTTTTTCGATCACTTTATTATAGGGTTTCTTAAATTAAAATGCCACTTCACAACGATTCAAGTCCCATTTCAATTATTTCACATGGACATGAAAATAAACATACTCATGTACAACTCCATGAGTAATTGCAAACGTTTTAGAGACATGGGTGTTAAGATGTGCTCATTTAACCATAGACAATATCACAATATTGTCACCCAACCATAGGCATGAAGCCACCGTCGAACACCATAACCTTGACAGATAGAATAATTCTGGAAGCATTACTAGACCCAATAGACAACCAATAGATAGTGCACCTTTCTCCCGAGGTAGCGCACCAAGTGGAAAGTCCAAAAAACATAAACCAAGACTAGCTCCCAGCTACAGTCATTGTAGTAGCACTCCTCCTCTAGACTTGCGCACTACTTATCTTGAGTGTGAGAGTGTGTCACCAAATGAGCTAAAGTGCCCTCTATTTATAGTGCTCTTTGTCACATGTCCAGGCCAACTTCTTATTTTAGAGGCTAATACTTCAATATTAATTCTTTTATTGAGTTGATTTGTCTTCTAGGGTTTCTACACATCTATTTAGGGTTTATCTAGCTTCCAAAATATTCTAATCTAGTCAAAGGTTACACATGGAGGTTGATACCTCTCATAGCTACCATAATATCAACACTTCCTCCTAGCTAGGGAGGTATTAACAAGTAGCATAGTCATAGCCATACAAGTTATCCCATGATCACGTAGATCAAGTCACGAGAAACATCACCGGTATCAATATCATCTCATAACTTCTTGGTATCAAACGTATATCATCAACTGCATCATCTCTCAAGGCCATACTTCATCTGAGTAATAGAGAATGATGTTGAATAAGTTGTGTTGAACTCAACACACTCAATAGACCGTCACAAGGATCATTCTTATAATTCATACATACGTCCTAGAAGAATGACTATTGATGCAGGAGCATCGCTCTAGCCAGCCAACCAACTCAGCGTGCATTCAATGAGGAGGAGAGGCGCAACCCTCTTGTTTCAAATTTTGAATTTGAAATCGATGTATTAATGTATGTAAGGCCGTGGAGCCATAGAGCCATGCCTTTGAGAAAGCTGTAGTTAAAAAATTCCTTTAATGGTTGTAAGGATGGACCTAGCTCTGATCCAGACTAGACAACCCATTCAATGTAAAGTAAATGTAATTGAATAGGGTAGGTAGCTTGGAGGGAAGAGCTCAAAGTGCCCCCTCATGTAAAATATCTTAGATCTTATTTTGAGTTGGTAGTTAGGAGAGCTCTGCATGAGACGAGTTGTTGAGTTGAATAGAGAGGAGAGGAGAGTCGAGACTCTGTTGTAGTCTGAGCTCACATTGTAAATAGGCATTCATATTAATACAAAGAGCAGTTTTTCCTGCATTTGAGTCTTTGTGTGTTTATGCATTTCATGAATATTATGTGTATGTACTCATATATGTTGTAGATGTATGTTAATTTCTATCTGCAGGAGATAGATAGATTTCCCTATCTGTTTGGAGTTCTTTGATTCTGGGTTTGGGTTCTTTGTGGCTTCATACAAGAGGTTGCATGAAAGAACACTGTGGGTTCTGTAAGCCAGTGCAAGGAGTGCACTTCTGAATTCTGTGGAATTTCAGACAAGGATGTGCCAAGAGAGTGCTCCAGCTGAAGTTTTAGGCTCAGGAAGGAAGCCTCAAGGTTGTTCAATACCTTGGAGGTAGGACTGTGTAGAGGAAAGCACAAAAGAAGATAGAATCTCTGAGGATTTCTGTAGAACTCTCATAGGAGGGCATTGAGTAGATGCATGGGTTGCATTGAGGAGGATAACTCTATCTTGATTTTAGAAAGAAGACAGAACTGTTGAACATTCTGTAGAGATATGCCAGGAGGGCATTGAGTGAGTGCAATAGTGCACAGAAGAACTCTTTTGAGTTAAGATAGAAGAAGTGTCAAAAGAGGACCTTCACAGGGTTACTGAATACCCTGCAGACTCAGCAAGGAGTTGCTTGAGAAAGAGACTGCCAAGAGGGAATCAGATTATCCATTTGAGGGAGAGAAAAGGGTTAAGTCCCTTAGAGGTCTGAGCAATAGAGAAGCTCGGGATGGACAACACCTTCGTGTGTGTGCAGGGACCCTGTAGGAATCACAGAGGTCATGAAAACCTTTTAAGGTTTTAGAGAAGAGAAACTCAAGAGGAAAAGTGCTTTTTTGTACAAGAGTGATAGCTGCAAGGAGTGCAGGAAGTCGGGGAAACCTTTCAAGGTTTCACAAGTCTTGAAAGCTCAGGAGGGACAACATCTTTAAGAACGCAGAAGGGAGCCAAAGATACAGATTTCACAGAGAAAGAAAAGGTCGAGGCCTTTTGAAGCATTTGAAATATTCCAAAGTGAAGGAAGAAGCATAAGCTCAAGGGAGGAGCTACAGTTGCCATTGATTCAGGCGCTGGAAAAAGATCTAGACCATTGGAGTTTCACATCCAGGCACGGGAAAGAAAGTGTAGCGTAGGAGGAAGAGATATGGGTCGTTAGATCTCACGCAGATAGTCGATATCCATCGTATCTGTGAAGTGTTGCACGAGATTTAACTCTCGTATGCGCAGAGGAGAAGACCCATCAAATTCCTGAAATGGTGAAAGAATTGAGACCGTCCATTTGTGGAGGACATGTGTCATGAGATCCTGATATCTCGAGGATTCAGGCATCGAAGAGCGAAATGGAGGAGTCTTTTGACTTCGCAACTTACGGAGTCCGGAAGTGATCGGGAATATATCGGGAGTTCGAAGGACCAGGGATAAGTGTAGATGGGGTCGTGAAATCCTAAAACACTGAGAATATAGAGACCATCCAACAGGAGGACACGTGGCAATGATCGTGGCATCGGGAGAATCCCGAAAAGGCCATTTCGGCATTTCGGGTACCGGGAAATGAAAAGGGAAAGAATTTGGGATTCTTGACCTGTGAGATCCCGAAAGGATATGAGTCATTGGATGTGGGAGGATCATAGCCATTGATCTCCCTTTGATTTGGTATTTCAGTTTTTCGGGTACCGGGAAGTCCAAGGAGCAAGGGTCGACAACCTTGCATCGCGGGGTCGCGAAAAATGAAATCCCGAAGGCATTGAAGAGACACAGAGGAAGTCGACATTTTGGCATATTGGGATTCGAGATTTTGGAATTCCTAAACGCAAGGGGTCTGTTTTCTTGGGTTAGAAAACCTCGAAGTCGCGAAAGTGAGACAGATCCTTGGAGTGGAACAGTGAAGGCGAGGATTTCGAGTTTCAGCATACCGGGGATCCCACAGACAGAGAATCGAGCAACTTCACATCGTAATTCCTGAAGTCGTGAAATGAGACACATCCTTTGGAGGAGAAAGTGGCTGGGGATTCGGCATTTCGAGCATCGGCACTTCGTCCATCCCGATGACTAAAAGTCGGGGCTCTTGGTGCTGAAAACCCCGAAGTAGGCTGCAATCATGGGGAAGAGTGGTCACATGGACTGAGATATGGCCCAGGGGGCTAGTCACCATTGAGCGCCATTTGGGAATTTCAACATTTTGATGATCGGGGGATCGAGGCAGAGACTCTCGACAGTAGGGCTCACAGAGTCCCAAAATCCAAAATTCCTTTTTTAGGAAAAGGTCATGGTCGTGTTGGAGGTCGTGAGCAGGTGAGAACTTACACCTTGTGCATATTCAACAGGTGGGGTTTCCGGGGAAGGACCTGTGGATCAAATATTGAGGTTCTGATAGGAATCTGAAAGAGACACTTCGGCTCAGGGAAGATTTGAAATGATCCTATGAGCGAATCTCAGCCTGAGGGCTGCAAGTCTGCACTAAAGTGGTATTAGAGCTTGACTATGTTTGTCTATTGTAGGCAGAGGAAGCGAGGGGAGAAAGAGTACTCTGATACACATCAATTTGGTATCAGAGGAAGGAAGAGTATTGAGACTCTATGGTGATTACTCACAGGTACACGACAGTCAAGAATATAGTCAGGAAGACTGAGGAGATGCTGGAAGCACTCAGGGTTGTGGAGTGATAGCAACATTTTTTCCAGGAGGGTAGACAGAAGGCAGGAAAATGGCTACTGAAGGCCATAGATGCGATGGAAATAAGATCCATCAACAACCAAGCAAAGCTGAGATGGATAAAGAGCTCACCAAGATCAGAGCGATGATGGAGGAACTTGCACTGCATATGTAGCAGGATGCAAGACCACATTGGGTGTATGAATGGCACATGAGGACAAAGGTAAAATGGCCAGTCAGGGAATTGGTGGCCAAAAGATAGCGAAGGATGATAAGAGAATGGATGAGGCATGTTGAAAGCCTCAAGAATAATGAGGAGGAGGTGGTTTAGGTATGTGAACTAGATACTGGGAGGAATCTCAGTGATGCAAAGGATGAATTGAGATCACTGGAAGATCTCAGAGACTGCCAAGATGGCAGAACAAAAATTTCCAATTTCCAGGAGAGTAATGAGATGAGATCATTGCGGGATCTCATAGACAGTCAAGAGGACAGATTTCATGTTGCCAAGAGGGAAATAAGGTGAGATCACTATGGGGTCTCATAGATTGCCAAGAGGGCAGGACTGGAAACTCAAATTTCTAGGTGGGAAATAAGATGAGATCTGAGGATCTCATACACTGCCAAGGGGGCAGCAGAGAAATCCCATATTTCCAGGTGGTCAAGGGAAAGCAGATGAGCTTATAGGTGAGTTCATATCAACAAGAAGAGCTAATGGAGAAGGAGGATCAAAGGAATCTTCTGATCATTGGAGGAATTGAAATATTCCTGCCACTTAGCCCAGTCGAGGTGAGAGTATGCGTTGTCGATGCAGTAACAACAGAAAGACAACTAGTAGAGATTGTCAAAGAAGAGGAAGAGTTGGAGCAGATATCAAAAGTTGCCCAAGCAGAAGAAGAAAATGAGCATTCTGAGGAATGGCTCAAAATTCTCAGCCAGGAAGCTGAAAAGGAGACGACTACAGCATTGGAGCTTGCAGTAGAAGAAACCGAAGAAGAGACAAACATCATGAGTTTTGTTGATCTGTGTGAAGAGATTGAAGCCCTGGAGAGAAGGGTGATAGTGCAAGGCATGCACATCCAACAGGTTAAGTTGGAGACAGGTGAAGGAGAATACCATTCCAAGGAGCGACTGGAAGAATATGGAAATATACTAGTAGGAGAACTAGCAGAAGCAAACCTGTCAGAAGAGGAAGTTGAGCAGAGACTCGGTGATGAAATTGTAGAATTGGAGTCTGCAGCAGAGTGGCCAGCTAGTGCCACAGGAGGGGAAAAAGATGTCATGGGAGATCTAGTTGATCTACACATTTGTAGAGAGGAAGTGCAGTCGAGGAGACTACAAGGACAGAGCCAACCATTGGAGTAGTTGGATGAGGTGATCGAGGAGATTAGAAGGTTGATTATCAGATCAACAGAAGAAGTTAGCAAAGGGAAGTTGAACAACAGAGGGACTACAAGGGAAGCAACAACAACAACAGAACAAAGGAGCAGATGAACAGCTCCAGAGGACTGTTTGGGATCTAGGTGGATTTCAACAGTGGCGCTAGGGAGCTCATGAGTAGGAGCTCATGAATTTTTCACAGCAGAGGAGTATGATGTAGGAGCATCGCTCCATCCAACTAGCTAACTTAGCGCGCATTCAATGAGAAGGAGAGGCACAACCCTCTCGTTTCAAATTTTGAATTTGAAATTGATGTATTAATGTATGTAATGTTGTGGAGCCATAGAGCCATTCCTTTGAGTAGACTATAGTTAAATAAGGTCTTTAATGGTTGTAAGGCTGGATCTAGCTCCGATCCAGACTAGATAGCCCATTCAATGTAAAGTAAATTTAATTGAATAGGGTAGGTAGCTTGGAGGGAAGAGCTCAAAGAGTCCCCTCATGTAAAAGATCTTGGATCTTATTTTGAGTTGGTAGTTAGGAGAGCTCTACGTGAGACGAGTTGTTGAGTTGAATAGAGAGTAGAGGAGAGACGAGACTCTGTTGTAGTCTGATCTCACATTGTAAACATGCATTCATATTAATACAAAGAGCAATTTTTCCTGCATTTGAGTCTTTGTGTGTTTATACATTTCATGAATATTATGTGTATGTACTCATATATGCTGTAGATGTATGTTAAGTTTCATCTACAGAAGATAGATAGATTTCCCTATTTGTTCATAGTTCTTTTATTCTGGGTCTGGGTTCTTTGTGGCTTCATGCAAGAGGTTGCATGGCATAACACTGTGGGTTCTGTAAGCCAGTGCAAGGAGTGCACTTCTGAATTCTGTGGAATTTTAGACAAGGACGTGCCAGGAGGGTGCACCAGCTGAATTTTTAGGCTCAGGAAGGAAGCCTCAAGGTTGTTGAATACCTTGGAGGTAGGACTGTGCAGGCAGAGGAAATCATAGAAGAAGACAGAATCTCTGAGGAGTTCTATAGATCTCTTCCAAGAGGGAACTGAGCAAATGGACGGGTTGCATTGAAGAGGAGAACTCTATCTTGAGTTTAGAAAGAAGACAAAACTATTGAACATTCTGTAGAGCTCTGCTAGGAGGGAATTGAGTGAGTGCAATAGTGCACAGAATAACTCTTTTGAGTTCAGATAGAAGAAGTGTCAAAAGAGGACCTTCACAAGGTTATTGACTACCCTATAGACTCAGCAAGGAGTTGCTTGAGAAAGAGAGTGCCAAGAGGGCATCAGATTCTCCATCTAAGGGAGAGAAAAGGGTTAAGTCCCTTAGATGTCTGAGCAATAGAGAAGTTTAGGACAGACAGTACCTTCGTGTGTGTGTAGGGACCATGTAAGAATCACAGAGGTCATGAAAACCTTTTAAGGTTTCAGAGAAGAGAAGCTCAAGAGGAAAAATTCTTTTGTGTACAAGAGCGACAACTGCAAGGAGTGCAGGAAGTCGGGGAAACCTTTCAAGGTTTCACAAGTCTCGAAAGCTCAGGAGGGACAACATCTTTAAGAACACAGACGGGAGCCAATGATACATATTTTGTAGAGAAAGCAAAGGCCGAGGCATTTTGAAGCGTTTGAAATCTTCCAAAGTGAAGGAAGAAGCGTAAGCTCAAGGGAGGAGCTACAATTGTCGTCGATTTAGGCACTGGAAAAAGATATGGACCGTCGGAGTTTCACGTCCAAGTGCAGGGAGGAAAGCATAGCACAGGAGGAAGAGATCTGGGCTATCAGATCTCACGCAGATAGTCGATAGCCATTGGATCTGTGAAGTGTTGCACGAGATTTAACTCTCGTATGTGTAGAGGAGAAGACCTGTCAAAGTCCTAAAATGGTGAAAGCATCGGGACCATCCATCTATGGAGGACATGTGTCACACAATCCTCGTATCTCAGGGATTCGGGCATCGAAGAGAGAAATGGAGGAGTCTTTTGACTTCACAACTTGCGGAGTCCCGAAGTGATCGGGGAGCTACCAGGAGTTCATATATCGGAAGTTTGAAGGACCAGGGATCAATGTAGCTGGGGTTGTGAAGTCCCAAAACACTAAGAACATCGAGAACGTCCAACAGGAGGACACGTGGCAGTGATAGTGGCATCGGGAGAGTCCCAAAAAGGCCATTTCGTCATTTCGGGTACCGGGGAATGCAAAGGGAAAGAATTCGAGATTCTTGACCCGCAAGATCCCGAAAGGATCTGAGCCATTGGATGCGAGAGGATCATAGCCATTGATCTCCCTTTGATTTGGTATTTCAGTATTTTGGGTACCGGGAAGTCCAAGGAGAAAGGGTCAGCAACCTTGCATCGCGGGGTCGCGAAACGCAAAATCCCGAAGGCGTTGAAGAGACATGGAGGAATTCAGCATTTCAACATATCGGGATTCGATATTTCGGAATTCCTAAAGGCAAGGAGTCTTTGCTCTTGGGTTAGAAAATCCTGAAGTCGCGAAAGCATGACAAATCCTTGGAGCGGAACAGTGAAGGCGGGGATTTCAGGTTTCGACATACTGGGGATGCCACAGACAGAGAACCAGGCAACTTCGCATCGGAAGTCCCGAAGTCGCGAAACGCGACACATCATTTGGAGGAGAAAGTGGCCAGGGATTTGAAATTTCGGGCATCGACACTTTGGCTATCCCGATGACTAAAAGTCAAATCTCTTAGTGTTGAAAACCCCGAAGTAGGTTGTGGTCACGGGGAAGAGCGGTCACATGGACTGAGATATGGCCCAAGGGGCTAATCACCATTGAGCGCCATTTGGGCATTTTGGCATTTTGGTGATTGGGGGATCGAGGAGGCAAAGACTCTCTACAATAGGGCTCATGGAGTCCCGAAATCCGAAATTCCTTTTTCAGGAAAAGGTCGCAGTCATGTTGGAGGCCGTGAGCAGGTGAGAACTTACACCTTGTGCATATTCAACAAGTGGGGTTTTCAGGGAAGGACCTATGGATCGAATATTGAGGTTCTAATAGGAATCTGAAAGAGCCACTTTGGCTCAGGGAAGATTTGAAATGATCATGTGAGTGGATCTCAACCCGAGCGCTACAGGTCTACACCAACTATCCCAACATATGTTGAATGTCCTCAATGGCTACAAGAACCATCCTTTGCACTGTATCATCTCTAATTCATACTAGCATGATGCAAATGCATCATATCTAAGCTGTATTGGAATGATGTGGAGTACTATCTACACAATCTCTAAGCCGTACTAGCATGGTATCAATGCATCATCTCTAAGTTGTACTCGCGTGATGTATATCAATGCCTTTGCATCTTCTCTAATATGTATGATCATATCTAAGTTGTACTAGCATGATGCTATGCATCATATCTGAGTTGTACTAGCATGATCATATCTAGCACGATGAGAGCCATTTGCATCATCTCTAAGTTGTATGATCATATCTAAGTTGTACTAGCATGTGCTCTACATCATATTTATGATGTACTAGCATGATCATATCTAGCATGATGTGACTAATACATAAGCATCATCTCTAAGATGTACTAGCATGATGCCAATGCATCATATCTAAATTGTACTAGCACGATGCATCATATCAATATTTGCGCTTAGAGGGATCAAATCCCTCAAGGTGCAAATCTTTCTTCAAGATTTTCACTCTAAAAGGAGGTTTTTACCTCAAGGGATTTGATCTGTCTCGCCACATGATAGATCTATATTAAAGATGGATCTACGTTGGTAATAATGATAAATCAAGTGGCACATTTACTGTATTTTGAGGAAAGGCAAAACATTACAGATTGGAAGATTTTAAGGTCATTCTTTCACTTGTTTACATACATGCTTCGTGTGAGGTAGTGGTTGTAGACCCATGATTTCCAAAAATGCACATTCCTTTCTATGACAATTGTTGATTAAAAATAAAGAATATGTTTCTTCTTCTTTTGGCTGATTGATGATTGTAAGATTTAATATTGTGAGCTTATATTTGTAAATGCTTGTGAGGAGATTTTCATTGTTATTGAAGGAGTAATCATTATTTCATTTAATAGATTTTGTTGAGAAACCATTACATAAATTGAGAGTTCAAATATAGAGATGTTGCAAAGGATGGTGTTTTATGGTTTCTAATTGATGTATGAGAAGTTGTCACCTCTATATATGAACTATTTTCTTGTCACCTTGTTAGACGACAAGTTACATTGCCACAAGAGAAGAACACTTACTTTTGGGCCAATTCTGTTTATTGCTAATTTTATTGGCTCTAGTAAAGTATTAAAGCATGTAGAGAACAAATTCGTAGTTTGAAACTGATTGAGATATAGTTGTTCTGATTTAAGCTTTGGTTTAGAGCTTCAAACTAATATTTCTCATCTCGTTCATGGTTAGTTTATGTGGGACATTAGTAAGATTTGGTTTATATTGACCAAGGAAATATACTTTATTAAACTTTTCATCGACCTTTAGATTGATCCATTTATTTATATCTAACTTGATCACAAATACATTTACATGTATTCTTATTTCTGAAGATATAGATTGTGTAGTGATGCAGGTTTGGATTGTACTCATTGGAAATGCAAAGGCTAGTAATGGTCATAGGAGTTCAAACAATTCCACTTGCCCATTGAAATTTATTATTATGACTAGGGAACATAAAGCAACTAATCCTCCACAACCTTGAATGATTCAAAGGTATGGTGTAACTTGCTTTGTAGCTATATAGGTTAATATGAGAAGATGTTGTCAAAATAAATAAATAACTTATATATGCGAAGACATTTAAAAAATTAAACCAATCTGATTTATATCTGAATTTATTAAGTAGAAAAAAAAACAATTTTTTAAAAATTTGATTTTGTTTTATCATATAATATGAAAAGATTAATATTTAAATTAAATGAAAAAACATTTACCCTTAAAAAATATTTGATTCTTACATTAATTCTTACAACAATTGTGTGGATTATTTAATTTCAAACTGTAAAAAATGTTGTTTGTTATTTATTAAACGTTTAGAAATAACAATTTAAATAATAAAAATGTTCTCATTGATAACTTTTTATTTATTTTTTCTTATGCAATTCAGTTAAGATTACAATGTACTTTCTATATAAGATACATTAAATAGTTATCGATGCATTCATTTTTATGGGATCAAAATATTTCCTTATAAGATACATTAAATTGTTATCAATGCATTCCTTTTATAGGATCAAAATATTTCTTTTGATGCCTTTAATTGTTATCAATGCGTTCATTTTTATGCTATGCGATCAAAAGATTTCATTGGGTTGTTTCATGGGTATGTAACAAGATTTTTTACCTACCATGTGTTTATATATATATATATATATATCGCCCCTTTTAGTAAGTAGAATTTATTAGTTAGTTGAGTGTTTTACTTTTATGACATTTTTTGCATGCAAGAATTAATTTTGTTTGATAATATTTACTATATTATAAAATGATAATCTAAAGTACAATATTCTCAATTCATTTTTTTTTTAGGGATTCCAATGAGATATTGATGGTAGGGGATATGATCGAACAATAATATCAAATATCAAAAAGAAGAAAATCATATCCATGGAATTTTTTGCAATGCAAGAATTAATCTCAATTTGATAATATTTACTACGGATTGCAATGATAATCTAAGGTATATTACACTGTTCACTTTAGTTTACGTTCTCAATTCGATAATGATGATATGGGATATTATTAAAATAACAATATAAAATATTTATAAAAACAAATTAATATTTATAAAATATTAAAAGAAAATTAATATAGAAAGGAAAATTGTGTTTTATATAGAAATGTAAAGTTTTGTTTATTTTGTGTAAAACATGTTATAACACCAACATAAATCCATTTTAACTCTTAATTTATCAAGCGTTTTAGGTGCCAAACTTTAAAAATGATTTTCACTTCGAGAGATTTGATCTCTTTCCAAGACTTGATAAATCCAAGGTTGAGATGAATCTATATTGATTTAATACATTCATATTAAAGTATTAAAAATATTAATACATTATATATATATATATATATATATATATAGTACTATATAATAATATTTAATATAGTCCCCTAGATGGGGTGCCATGCAAACCTCCCGAGCCACATGGCGTGGAGCCAAGCCAGGCCTTAAATGAGGTCGGTCGACTTCCATCCCCTTAGCATTAAGGATGGGAGCAGGCTCTAGCTACCACCCTCCAGCAACAAGACTTGCCCCTCGCGCGAGCAGTCTTGCTATGACGATCACTCACGCAAAGGACTTAATGAAGCCGAGCATCCTAACGACTCTCCTACTTTTAGCACGCACACTATGTCATTCTCCATTTCATTTTTTCTCTGCACCAAAGATGTAGCAAAAAGCCTTGGAGCAACCATCTTCTTGCTCTCTACAGACTTCCCAACAGTCTCTCCAGCTTGATTCCACGAGAACGAGGAAAGCCTCATCGAGGCTCCACCTGGCATTCTTATGCCGCTCAGCGAAAATGAATGCAAAAACTAGAGCGAGAAATCTTCATTTCCTGGACCCAACTCCAACACAACAGAATTGAAGGTAATGCCCCTTCGGTTGCAGAAGTCATCATGAAGCCTCCGGCTGCAGCAATCATCGTGGAGCCTCTGGTTGCAGTAGTCATCGTGGAGCCTCCGGCTACAACAATTATCATGGAGCCTTTGGTTGTAGAAGTCATCGAGGAGCCTGCCATGGCATACGTCGTAGAGGAAATACCAGAGGAGCCCTTCCAGGAGACTTCAAAGCTATTCACAGTGCCAGAACACTCGGATCCTCCAAGTGATTTCAGAATGGGCGCCTCCTTGCCTAGTCTTGAGAACTATCATGGCAGGGAAACTGCAATGCCACCAGAAGAAGGCTTCACCTGCTATGTGGAAGAGGAGACCCCAATTGACATGGCATCTCAGGAACTAGGCCCAAAGCAATCTGGGAAAGAACACTCAAGCGAGCCAAGGGATGTAGAGCCAAACGAGCACAGTGGATAGGCCACGGAGGTTGGCTCAATCCTTGCGCCACCTCCTATCTCCTGCATGCAAACCCCCTTGCATGACCTGCCACCTCTACTACATCTAGACCTACTCAATTTGGTTTTCGATTTGAGGATCCAGATGGCAAACCATGCCCATTGTGGCACCCTTATGGCCCAACGTGTGAACATGCTCTTCAACGCTTATTCCAACGCGCCACCAGGACAAAGATGCCCAACCTGCCTACAACACTTTTTCATTCCATCCACCTCAGAGGCCACCTCAGATGCCACCGGGTAACAACTATGGTTCTGCTCAAAGCTTACAGTATCTTTTTCACAGTTTTTTTATGTCATTTTAGTTATTTTCTGTCAGACTCTAAGTACAATTAGGACCATGACTCACCATCAATCCTGTTTTCCTTTAGGCAGGGTTGATGACAATCTAGTTTTATCTGAACAAGGGTTAACTCCGTTTCGATTTCCGATTGATCGGCGAAATGGTAGGTAACCCATAAACATTGCTATTTTTTGCTACTT
>JZKD02S2007584.1:30847-48735 GCA_000966675.3 Picea glauca | reverse complement strand
GACGTCCCACATATCATAGCAGGGCATCTATCTAGAGCTATACAAAACTACAACAAAAAAATGGCAAACCATCTAAGACATTGTGGCTATATACCAAAGAATCAACATAATACAAAAGAGGGCAACTAATGCATTTTCCATCACTCGTAACATGTGCTATAGTCGTCATTAACAGTGAGAGGCACCTAACCTCCTCTGCACCAAAAGAAGTGATCCGTAGTTGTGAACTAGACACCTAAAAATCAAGCAGGGAATGTACATATACCCCAATATATCGCTAAGAGTACATGAGATGACTCTCTGCTGCGACACCTACCGGGACATCTGGGAATTGGGGAAAATCCTCCCCTCTCTTGGATAGCCCAGTGATAAAATAAATATTCTCCTCAGTGGGATGGTACCACTGATTAGGATCTACACAAAAATATTGTTGATGAACATCCCATCGACGAATCAGGTGCATCAACAAGCCAGAGTGCCTCTTCAGGGATGTAGCCTCCTCATAGTACTCAAGGATTCCTACACTCTTCAAGAGAACATAATTTGTTGCAGTAATAGGGAAAGGGTACAAATCCCTCTCCCTCTCCCTCACCTCATATTCTCGTACAACATTGTATAGGTCCACCCTCTACTCATGTTGTTGTTGTTTCTCTCTCCACTCATGTCTTTGCATGATTAACATATGAAATAGATCAGCCTCACTCATACATAAAACATAAAAAAAATCTACTAAATGGTAAATTTATCTATAAATACGGAAAAATAAATTCCATCATAAGATGAGTTAATTTCATTACCGGTGTGCCCACAAAATAGTCACGCACCATAGGCGGTATGTATATATTGTGAGCACCATCCACGATGCGTCAGTGTAAAGTAACACACCGAACAAAATATGTTCTACTATTTTGTGCGGTGCATTGTAAAAGAATATTGCATCCGGGCTCTACACTCCAACACATACACACCAGTGTGTTACATTTATCCTACGCACCGCTTAAACCAAAAAATACCGGTGTGCCCACAAAATAGTCACGCACCATAGGCGGTATGTATATATTGTGAGCACCATCCACGATGCGTCAGTGTAAAGTAACACACCGAACAAAATATGTTCTACTATTTTGTGCGGTGCATTGTAAAAGAATATTGCATCCGGGCTCTACACTCCAACACATACACACCAGTGTGTTACATTTATCCTACGCACCGCTTAAACCAAAAAATAAAATAAAATCTTAACGCACATAAACAATTTTTTAGAAATTAGTAAGAAAATGGTGTGTATACATTCACTACACACACCGGTGCATGTAACGAATGTCCACTATAACAGCCCCTTCGTTACGAATAGGAAGAAAAGCACATAGGTATTTTTTTGTTTTGTTTTTGCATTAGGGAATTAACATCAACACATATCAAACAACATCATTAATAAAATAATTACGAGTGTCTCATCATCGTAATAAAATAACGTCACAACCGACACATCAACGTAATTAGTAACGACACATAATCAACACATCATCACATTTAAATAATGACACATAATCAATGAACATCATGAATGGCGACGTAAGATCAACTCATCACGGTTAACTGGAATCATCAATATTTTTAATCTCTCAACTCATCACATCAAGATAATCATCAGATAACATAGGGATAATCATGAGATAACATAACGATAACATCAAGATAACATCGAGATGACATAAAGATACTACTCGCCCAGCCTACCCTGCAAGGTTAGGACCTCCAAGACACATAAGCAGCACTCAATCCCATGATTCATCCGATTGATTTTGACCATTTAAGGTCTCAAGGCTGGTGACTGTTCTAAGGAACAAGAAGGTGTCTGCATCCCAGTAACATAGTCAAGTCCAAAAATAACTATGCTAAATCAACAACATCAACGATAGTCACGATGCAATAATGTTCTAATAACCAATCACACATCACCTAAATTCCAAGGCGCAAGAGGATCTAATTACTAATCAATCATACAACGACATAAGTTAAGGCACAAGTAGTCAACTTTATTTATTTTCAAGGCACAAAAGAAAACATCTACTTTACTCCAAGGCACACAATTAATCAATTATTGAATTCAACCATAACCAACATTATTCCAAGGTGCGCTCGTGATCTAAATGTTGAATTAAACATAAGTCAACATCATTACAATGCGCACAATTTATCTAAGCACTAGAAATCATACAACAACATTAGTCCATAGCGCATAGCAATTTAATTACTTAATCATCAACATCATCCATGGCGCAAGGGAAATCAGACGCTCAATCATTTATAAATTAGCATTTTAGTGCCGCAAGAAGTAAACTACAAACATTACCATTCATACATCGTTTTATATCATGGTGTAAATACTCATCCATTAATTTTAAGGTGCAAATGAAGTAATCTAATATATTAATTTTAGGGCGCATGAGGTTAATTACAAAGAAATCGCACATCAACTTTATTAAAGGTGCACAAGTACATTTAATTACTAAATTGACCAAGCCTCACCATCATTTCAAGGCGCAAGGGAATCTAATTCGAATTGGGTTGCCAATTCCTTAAACATGAAAGTTAATAACTTTAAAATAACATGTCAATGAGTCCACATGATTGACTATTTAGTTATCCCAGTTGTCTCTTTTTAGGGGATCATGAGGCTCAGTTTATGTTCCCAAGGTGATCATGAATAATCCATTATTTTCTCTACTACCATTCATGTCGGAATTCCACGTGTAGTGGGTAGTACCGGTTGGGAGAATCTCATTCCTATTGGTCATAAGTCAAACATAATCAGACGGCTCCCCAAATTGAATCTAACTACAATATTGCACCATTCTAAAAGTAGAGAACTTTAAAACGAAACACTAAAAGGTGTGTCTAGGAATATATAACACAATCTACACAAGTTAAAAGAGGATTAAGTAATTCTTTAAAAGAGAACTAGAATAAGAAGTAATGTATAATGAAAATATCAGAACTGATTACTCCAATGTGTAGTGCACAAATGCACACTAAAAAATGGTAAGGAAGTGGACCCTTTAGCAATGTCATCGAGGCCCATGAGTAAATAGGTATCAAAGGTAAGGACAAGCTCATAAGGATTAAAAGGTTTTTGCTGAGCTAGGAAGGAAATGGAGGGTACCAATCCAATCAAATGCAAAGAATAAGAATTAACTCGTTGAGTGGACAATGGGCCAAATATTTAAGACATCAAACATAGAGAAAAATGAAGCTAGTCACTAGGAACAAATGTGAAGGCGTAGAGGTGATAAATCCTTCAAAATCACAGAGAATGCATTGTAAAATGAAGGGGTCTTTATGTATCGTTTCAAGGGTGATAAATTGTTCAAAATTGTAGTGAAAGATTTGTAAAATGCGAAGAAATTGAGGCAAAAATTCATTTGGCATGTGAAGTAAATAAACAAATATATTATTGATCGTAATTTGCTAGGAAATGAAGTAAATAAACTCAAATATTTATTGTATAAATTAGTTGAACAAAGAAGGATGGCACAAAGCTGAGGCTCTCCACAAAAATGCAGGGAATAAAAGACAATTCATTGGGCAATGAATTGTTCATAGTGCTTCTAATCCTCCCAACTAAAAACAAAGAGGTTACAAGAAAAACATTGTGTGAAGGTGCCATAAAATCGTAGAGGTAATAAATTACTATGTGAAGGTTCCATACAAACGTAGAGGTAATAAATTACTGTGTGAAGGTGCGATAAAAATGCAGAGGTAATAAATTACTCTGTGAAGGTGCCATAAAAATGCAGAGGTAATAAATAATTGTGTGAAGGTGCCATAAAAATGCAGAGGTAATAAATTACTATGTGAAGGTGCCATAAAGACATAGAGGTAATAAATTACCATGTGAAGGTGCCATAAAAATGCAGAGGTAATAAATTATTGTGTATCTATTAACCCATTCATGATGGTGAGAAGATTAAAATGTTTGGCAGGAGCCCAGGGGTTTTCATTGACAGACCAAAAACAAATTCATGTTGGTGATGGCAGTTTAAAAACATTTTAAAATTACAGAGATAAAAGCGAACACTCAATAAAACCATAAGGGTGATAGTCCATGCCAATTTGAAGATCTAAGGGAAATTAAATTTCGGGGTGATTTGGCAAAAATGCAGAGAAGAATAACAAGGAAATTTTGGGTGATAGTCCAAGCCAAATCATAGATCAAGGGAAAGAAAATCGTTGGGTAATCTGGAAAAAATGCAGAGAAGAATAACAAGGAATGTTGGGTGATAGTCCAAGCCAAATCACAGATCAATTCCATTTAAATTCAGATCTTGGATTTCGCCAGGGAGAAAAATGAATTAGATTAAGAAATGATCCCAGGAGATGAGCGAAATAAATTCATACAGTTTAATATTCAACAAAATAAAGAATTGACCAATCAAATACTGTAACCAATAAGGATGTCGATGCCAAGGTAGGTTGTTGTCGACGTTCTCCAACTAAAACTTGCGCTTATCCTCACTTCCACTTGCTAATCCTTGAGACCTCACTGGTTCCTCCCAGCCAATGCTAGGGGTGCTCTTCTTCCCCCTTATCCCCCCAAGCCATAAAGGGAAAAAACACAACCACAACCATAATACTCTAGCTCTTAGCTCACCTCACAATCTAGAGATACCACTCTCTCTCTCAAGCTGGGTATCCCAACTCTCACAAGTAAAACCAATCAAAATTTATGCAGCATAACCTTACTCATACCAGTCATCACCCATTCCTCCTCTCAGCCATTTCTTTTATAGAATTTTTCTTAGTGACCACTTTCCATTTGCACATTTAATTCATTTTTTTTTAATTAATTAGGAATTACTCCCCCCATACACTTGTCACTCGTTCACCTAGTTGCACCAATAAATCCACAATTTAATTAAATTAAATTTCAATTTCCCTCACCCATCCTAAAAGCGCTCCTAAAATCACTCCTAGTTTTCCCTTTATTCCCTTTATTTCCCCTTTAATGAATAGTTCCTTTCTAAGACTGAGTTGTGTTTAAATTAGGAAAGTTCTCTAATTAGACATTAGACTAGACTAGACACATTTCTATGCTTACACATCTTTATGCTTTATTCCTTTCTCAATTTAAATTCTAATTTAGTATTTACTTTCACAAGTGTATTAATCACTCCTTAGGATTTATTTTTATTTTCATTGATTCTTAATTTGATTTATTTCATCCCCTCATCATTTAATTTAAAATTTTAGTTTTTAGTCTTCTCAATCACTTAAACTTAGGCTTAGTTAAATATTTATTTGCAAACGCCTACACCCTTAGGGATTACGCTTAATAAATTCATTATTTAGTTAATTAATTAATCAATTAATTAATTTGGTAGGTGATTAATATTTTAAGGTTTAACATTCGCTCAAGTTTTCTTGGACACCTAGATTCATTGACTCATTTTTGTTTTATACCGCGACCTGCCCTTCAAGACGCACTATGTGCTCCAACGATGACACTCACCTTTGATTGGTTTGTGTAGTTGTTCAACCATTGGAGTCAATACTCCATTTAGGCGACCTTGTGAGAGACTAAGGAATTCTAAGGAATAAGGACCTTGCCTTATTGCGCGCCTCTTAGAATCTTTGTGAGGGACTATCTCAGTCTTCCCTCATGACATCGTGGATCTCTCGAACTAGGTAATTGTTAGCCTGTAGTCTGAGCCATGGTGGGAGTGCTAGTAGGTTGTGGCAGGCATGCTTCCACACCTCTCCCTCAATATCTCATTATTATTCATGGCCCATTTACTCCTTATGTGAGTCTGGTTAGCAAGTAATTGCCTACCTGCATCCATCAACAAAACACTGTCATTGATCCTTAAGAAACATCATAATATACCCGTTCATATGTCACACATGCATAAATAAAATACCCAAACCAATAAATTCCATTCCCTGACTCAATCTAGAGTCCAAGGAGGTCCATTGATGTTAGTGGCATCCTCAATCTGTCAAGTGTCTTTCACACTCAGGGGAAACTCATCAACAACATATGTCGATACATGTATATCAAATAACATAACATCATAATCCACCATCATCACCATAAGAATCCATAAGAGAAAAGAAAACCATATACTAAAACCGGATCACTTGTATGCAAGTTTCCTCAAAGAATAAGTCAATAACATGTGCTTGCAAGAGAGGGATTTTACGTACACCCCCTCCTATTTTAAACTTCATCCCAAAGTTTTAAAGTACATACATGCAGTAAATAAAGCATCTGAAAAGATCTAAAAGTTTAACTATCAAACAAATATGGAAATTGTTGGTGCATATCATATGCGTCCTCCCAGGTAGCCGAGTGCGGACTATAATTGTCCCACTTGAACTTGACTTGATCAAATTTTTGACGTCGTAGTTGTTGAATGAGATGGTCTAAAATGTGGATTATCTCCACCGTGAGTGCACCCTCATCCGATAATTGCAAGGAATCCGTCTTGATCACATGTGTAGGATCACTAACATAATGTCTCAAAACAGATACATGAAAAACATTGTCCATATGCCTCAAATAATCAGTCAAGGCTAGTTGATAGGCCACGTGCCCTTTCTTTTCAACAACTTCAAAAGGTCCCACAAACCTAGGAGAAATTTTAGAACCCTTTCCAAACTTGATCGAACTCTTGTGCAGTTTCACCCGCAAGAAGACTCTTATCACCAACTTCATAACTACGGTCAACGCGACGCGCATCAACATAACTCTTATGTTGATCTTGCGCTTCTTTAATCTTTTGCATTTTTTCTTCCATTTCTTGGATCGCTTCTGGTCTTAACATGATCCTATCCTCAAGTCGATCCCAGCTCAAAGTCATCCGACACTATCACCCGTAAAGAAACTCAAAAGGTTCCATATTAATGGTTCTTTGTTAGATTTTTTTGTATGCAAACTCTACCAATGGAAAGAAATATTCTCAATTCTTTTGTTGGTTCATCACGTACATACGCAACATATCTTCCAAAATTTGGTTCATTCTTTCTGTCTGCCCATCTGTCTCCGTGTGATACGTTGTACTAAAGTTAAGTTGGGTTCCCAAGGCCTCTTGGAAACTAGTCCAAAATCATCTTGTAAACACCGATCCTTGATTGGATATGATCCATTTAGGAACACCATGCAATCTCACAATATCGCTAATAAAAAATCTATCTATGTCTGGAACCTAATACATCATATGCACATGAATAAAATGTGCACTTTTCGTTAGAGTGTCAACTACCATGAAAATCGAGTTGTGCCTCCTTGTCGTCAGTGACAATCCCACAATAAATTCCATCAAAATGACCTCCCATTTTGATTTCAGAATAGCGTACGATTGTAGTAATCATGTCATGTGTCTATGTTCATCCTTCACTTGCTGACATTATAGACATCTCACCACGTAGTTGACTATGTCTGCCTTCATTCCTTTCCAGTAGAATAAGGGCTTCAAGTCTGCCCTCATCTTTGTGACTCCTAGATGAGCCATGTACACTTCTCTATGCGCTTTGTTTAAGATAAAACTTCTCAAATCATCATTAGGCGGTACAGAAATCTTGTTATTATACCTCATCACTCCTTCGTTGTCCAAAATATATCCTTCAAACCTAGGAACCAACATGGTGTCTTGTCTGATATTTTCCTTAACCTCCTTATACTAGTCATCGTCGCATTGTATAGTTATAATATTTTCATGAAGATTTTTCTGAAGAGGTATCACCCAAAATATGTGTGGTCTCCAACTCAATGCATCTTCCACTCTATTCATTGTTCCTTTTATGTAGGTAATCTCTAAATCGTGCCCTCTAAGTAGTTCTGACCAACGCCTTTGTCACGTGTTCAAGTCACTTTGCGTAAAAATTTGTTGCAAACCACAATGGTCTGTTTTCAGTTTGAATTTATTTCCAATTAGGTAGTGTATCCACACTCTTATGGTAGACAAAATGGCTAATAACTCCAAATCATGTGTCACATAGTTCTCTTCATGCTTTCTTAATTTCCTTGAGATGTAAGTGATCACTCAACCGTCTTGCATCAAGACTCCGCCTAAGCCTTCCTTGGATGTGTTTGTGCATACCAAGAAGTCATTGTCCATGTCAGTGACCTTTAGTGTCAGGGTTTTCATCAACATCTCCTTGATCCTTCAAAATTCTTCTGCCCATTTCTCGGTACATACAAAATTCTTGTTTTTCTTTCGCAATTTCATGATCAGATTTGTTATCTTTGAAAAACCTTTGATGAACCATCGGTATTATCTCAGTAAAATCATAATTCCTTAACCTCATCTTGAATGTGGTCTTAGTAATGTTTTCCTCTTTGATCCATAAATAGTGATATCCTAATTTGAAGTCGATCTTCGAAAACACCGTCGTGCCTTTCATTTGGTCAAACAAATCATCTATTCTTGGGAACATATACTGGTTCTTGATCGTTGTCTTGTTCAATTGACAATAGTCAATACAAATTCTCCATGACCCATCCTTCTTCTCTATGAAAATAACAGGCGCACCCCAAGGTGACACACTTGGATGTATAAGTCCTAGGTCCAACAACTCCTTTAGTTTCATTTTCAACTCCTGTAACTTAGGCATTGACATTCGATAAGAAATTATTGCTATCGGTTTGATTCCAAGTTTTAATTCAATGGTAAATTCCAGCTCTCTTTCGGGCGGAAAACCTAGTATCTCTTCTAGGAACATGTTTGCAAACTCTCGTAATAACAGAAGGTTTTCTAATCCTTCCTCCATGCTCTTGTCGTTCAGTGCTAGGATTGGATATAACTTGCATCCCTTGTGCATGCTCTTCCATAGCTGTAGGGAAGAAATGAACCTTAGGGAAACTCCATGGTTTCTTCCTACATTTACTCTTCTCTGTCCCTCATCATTGGTCAAACTCAACCATTTCATATTACAGTTGAGTATCACATCATGTGATTCCAACCAATCCATACCGATCACGATGTCATAAGAACCTAATATCGTGACGTATAGGTTGGATTTCGTTACAAAATATCCAATTTTGAGGCTACAATCCATAACCTTTCCTCCAACCTTCTACTTGGCTCTCGAAGCCATTTCCATGTAGCTAGACTCATCTTGTTTGATTGCCTTTACCGTAATTCTTTTTAGTGTTGCACCAAAAATAAATTTTTTTGTAGCACCGGGATCTATCAAAATACTAAAGGTTTGGTCAACGATGTTACTTGACATCTTAAGCACAGTAGAATGGTGCTCGGCCTGGTGGTTATTCACCACTACATGAATTTGATGGGCCTTGCCCAAATATTCTATTGTAGTTTGTTCGACTGACCCGATTGCTCTAGCCCTCTCAACCGGAAACTCCACATGTCCAACATTTGATCTTTGGTCCAATACTCATGGTCCCTGAATTAGAAGTTGATGACCTACCAGTCTGAAACCTTGGTTTGTTCTATTGAACAGGCCTAAACTGTTGCTTCTACTTACATCATTGTTGTTGGTGCTATGGTCTGTAGGGAGTCTACTGTTGAGGCATCAGTCATCATGGTTTCGTGAATGTGGATCCTCTCAGAGCACCTAGAAACCATGAAGAATGTCTAGTTGGTGTCTAATACTGTTGCACACCCGATGTCGCTTGTCCCATCGGTCTCGCAGGAGTTCTTCTCTGACCCCCGTTGATCATCTCTTCCTCATCTATGAGGGCCTTCTGGATTTCATCTTACAAAATCTGAGGCATTAATATCCTCACCTTCACATGAATGTTGATGTTAAGGCCGAACATAATTTTTTTGACTTTGAGCTTCTTGGTGTTCAGATGTGGAGCATACCTAAGCAGCTCCATGAATTGGCCCTCATACTCAGGCACCATATGACCACCCTGTCGCAAGGCATTGAACTCATTGAGTTGGCACTCAATGAATTCTTCTGACAAATACCTCTCTCAGAACTGCTCCTTGAACAATTCCCATGACACATCTTCGACGGCCATGTTCAGTTGTGGTAGGAGCTTCTTCAACCATAGAAGAGTACACCCCTTCATCTAAAATACCACCATGCAGACTTTCATGTTGGAGGTGTAGTCACGAAGTGAGATGCACATAGCCATGTTCTCCAACCATGCCTCAACAGCTGCGTCGTAGGATGCACCCAAGAACTCAAGAAACTTGACCTTCCCGATTTCTCTGTGAACACTACCAGTACCGGTTGGAGCATGTTGTGGACCCTTAGGGGGTACATGTGCCCTGGCCTCATATCTATCCATACGGTTAATCAAGGCCTCTGACATCCTATGAAAGGACCTCATCAACGCAACCACATCCCCCACAACAATATTTTCCTGTCCAATTACATGTTCTTCTCCGTGGGGGTTAGACCCCTCTAGCATGGATGCTACTAGAGACGTTGTGCCACCTCCCCTAACACAACGTCGTCTTCCTCTGTGATGTCCTCTAACCATGATTACCTATAGGGACACAATTTAACTTAGTTAGTGATAAAGTTATTAATCAAGTGTTTGATACATTGGAAGGTGTAATGATCCCAAGTCATGAGGTTGAACTCACTCTGATACCATATGTAACGACCCCTCCATTATGACTAGGAAGCGAAGCACAACGATATTTTTTTTTTTCATTAGGGAATTAACATCAATACATAAATCACAACACAAAATCAAACGACATCATTAATAAAATAATTACAAGCGTCTCATCGTCGTAATCAAATAACGTCACAATTGACGCATCGATATAATTAGTAACAAAAAATAATCAAAACATCATCACATTTAAATAATGACACATAATCAACAAGCATCATGAATGGTGACACAATATCAACTCATCGCGGTCAACTGGGATCATCAATACTTTAATCTCTCAACTCATCACATCAAGATAATCATCAGATAACACAATGACAATCATGAGATAACATAAATATAACATCAAGATGACATAAAGATACTACCTTCTCAATCTGCCCTGCAAGGTTAGGACCTCTAAGACACATAAGCAATGCTCAAGCCCAGGATTCATCCGATTGATTTTGACCATTTAAGGTCTCAGGGATGGCGATTGTTCTGAGGAAAAATGAGGTTTCTCCATCCCGCTAACACAATCAAGTCCAAAACTAACTATGCTAAATCAACAACATCAATGATAATCATGGCACAATAGCGTTCTAATAACCAATCACACACCAGTTAAATTCCAAGGCGCAGGAGGATCTAATTACTAATCAATCATACAACAACATAAGTTAAGGTGCAAGTATTCAACTTTATTTATTTTCAAGGTGAAAAAGAAAACATCTACTTTACTCTAAGGTGCACGATTAATCAATTACTGAATTCAACCATAGCCAACATTATTCCAAGGTGTGTGCGTGATCTAAATACTGAATTAAACAAAAGTCAACATCATTACAATGCATGCAATTTATCTAAGCACTAGAAATCATACAACAACATTAGTCCATAGTGCATAGCAATGTAATTACATAATCATGAGCATCATCCATGGCGCAAGGGAAATCAGATGCTCAATCATTTATACATTAACATTTTAGTGGCGCACGAAGTAAACTACACACATGACCATTCATACATTGCTTTTATATAATGGCTCAAATAATCATCCATTAATTTTAAGGTGCAAATCAAGGAATCTAATCTATTAATTTCAGGGCGCATGAGGTTAATTACAAAGAAATCACACATCAACTTTATTAAAGGTGTGTAAGTACATTTAATTACTAAATTGACCAAGCCTCACCATCATTTCAAGGTGCAAGGGAATCTAATTCGAATTGGGTTGCCAATTCCTTAAACATGAAAGTTAATAACTTCAAAATAACATGCCAATGAGTCCACATGATTGACTATTTAGTTATCCCACTTGTCTCTTCTTAGGGGATCCCAAGGCTCAATTTATGTTCCCAAGGTGATCATGAACAATCCCTTAGTTTCTCTACTAGCATTCATGTCGGACTTCCACAAGTAGTGGATAGTACCAGTTGGACAAATCTCATTCCTATTGGTCATAAATCAAACATAATCAGATGGCTCCCCAAATTGAAGCTAAATACAATATTGCACCATTCTAAAAGTAGTGAACTTTAAAATGAATCACTAAAAGGTCTGTCTAGGAATATATAACACAATATGCACAAGTTAAAAGAGAATTAAGTAATTCTTTACAAGAGAGATAGAAAAAGAAGTAATGTATAATGAAAAAATCATAATTGATTACTCCAATGTGTAGTGCACAAATACACACTCAAAAATGGTAAGGAAGTGGAATATTTGGCAATGCCATTGAGGCCCATGAGTAAAGAGGTATCAAAGGTAAGGAAAATATTGAACGGATTAACAGGTTTTCGCTGAGCTAGGAATGAAATGCAGGGTACCAATCCAATCAAACACAGAGAACAAGAATTAACTCGCTGAGTGGATGATGGGCCAGATATTTAACACATCAAATGCAGAGAAAAATGAAGCTAGTCACTGGGTACAAATGTGAAGGTGCAGAGGTGATAAATCATTCAAAATCACAGAGAATGCATTGTAAAACGCAGGGTTCTTTATGTATGGTTGTAGGGGTGATAAATCCTTCAAAATCGTAGTGAAAGATTTGTAAAACGTAGAGAAATTGAGGAAAATATTCGTTGGGCATGTGAAGTAAATAAATACAGAGATAATTGATGGTAAGTCATTGGGAAATGAAGTAAATAAACACAAATATTTACTTTATAAATTAGATGAGCAAAGAAGGATGGCACGGAGCTGAGGCTCTCCACAAAAAAGTAGGGAATAAAATACAATTTGCTGGGAAATGAATTGTTCACAGTTCTTGAAGGTGCCATAAAATCACAGAGATAATAAATTACTATGTGAAGGTGCTATAAAAACCCAAAGGTAATAAATTACTGTGTGAAGGTTCCATAAAAACTTAGAGGTAATAAATTATTGTGTGAAGGTTCCATAAAAATGCAGAGGTAATAAATTAATGTGTGAAGGTACCATAAAAATACAGAGGTAATACATTAATATGTATCTATTAACCCATTCGTGATGGTGAAGAATATTAAAACGTTTGGCAGGAGTCCAGGGGTTTTTGCTGATAGAGAAAAAAAAATCCATGGTGGTGATGGTAGTTTAAAAACATTTTCAAAATCCAGAGATAAAAGCTAACAGTTGATAAAAACATAAGGGTGATAGTCCATGCCAATTTGTAGATCCAAGGGCAATTAAATCACTGGGTAATCTGGAAAAAAAAATAGAGAATAATAACAAGGAAATTTTGGGTGATAGTGCAAGCCAAATCATAGATCAAGGGCAAGTAAATCGTTGGGTAATCTAACAAAAATGCAGAGAATAATAACAAGGAATGTTGGGTGATAGTCAAAGACAAATCACAGATCAATCCACTTAAATTCAGAGCTTGGGTTTCGCTAAGGAGAAAAATGAATTAGATAAAGAAATGATCCCAGGAGATGAACAAAATAAATTCATATAGTTTAATATTTCACAAAATAAAGAATCGACTAATCAAATACCATAACCAATAAGGATGTCGATGATGAGGTAGCTTGTTGTTGGTGTTCTCTGATTGAAACTTGTGCTTATCCTCACTTCCACTTGCTAATCATTGAGACCTCACCGATACCTCCCAACCAATGCTAGGGGTACTCTTCTTCCCCCTCAACCCCCATGCCAAAAAGGGGCCATGCACAACCACAACCAAATAATCTAGCTCCCAGCCTTCCTATTAAGGTAGAACTACCACTCTCTCTCTCGAGATGGTTATCCCAACTCTCACAAGTAAAACCAATCAGAATTTCTGCAGCATAACCTTACTCATATCAGTCATCCCCCATTCCTCCTCTCATCCATTTCTTTTATAGATTTTTTCTTAGTGACCACTTGCATTTTCACATTTAATTCTTTTTTTTTTAATTAATTAGGAATTACTCCCCCCATACACTTGTCACCGGTTCCCCTAGTTGCACCAAAAAATCCACAATTTAATTAAATTAAATGTCAATTTCTCTCACCCATCCTAAAAGCGCTCCTAAAATCACTCCTAGTTGTCCCTTTATTTCCCCTTTAATGACTGACACCTTTCTAAAACTAAGTTTTTTTTAAATTAAGAAAGTTCTTTAGTTAGGCTAGACTAGATACCTTTCTATTCTTACACATATTTATGCTTTATTCCTTTATCAATTTAAATTCTAATTTAGTATTTACTTGCACAAGTGTATTGATCACTCCTTAGGATTTATTTTTATTTTCATTGATTCTTAATTTGATTTATTTCATCCCCTCATCATTTATATTAAAAATTTAGTTTTTAGTCTTCTCGCTCACTTAGACTTAGGCTTAGTTAAATATTTATTTGCAAATGCCTAGACCCTTAGGGATTATTCTTAATAAATTCATTCTTTAGCTAATTAATTAATTAATCAATTATTTAATTCAACCGGTGCTCAATATTTTAAGGTTTAACATTCACTCAAGTTTTCTAGGCCACCTAGATTCATTAACTCATTTTTTTTATATATAGCGACATGCCCTTCAAGATGCACTATGTGCTCCAAGGGTTCCACTCGCCTTTGATTCAAATTTTAATTACGCGATGTGCCCTTCAAGACACACTACATGCTCCAAGGGTGTCAGTCGCCTTTGAATCGTTTTGGTAGTTTTCCAACCCTTGGAGTCAATACTCCATTTAGGTGACCTTGTGAGAGACTAAGGGCCTCTAAGGAATAAGGACCATGCCTTATTGTGCACCCTTTAGAATCTTCATGAGTGATTGTCTCAATATTCCCTCACAACATCATGGATCTCTCAAAATAGGTAATCGTCTTTCTACAGTATAAGCCATGATAGGAGTGCTAGTCGGATATGACAGGGATGTTTCCACACCTCTCCCTCAATATATGGTTGTTGTTCATGGCCCCTTTACTCCTTATGTGATTCTGGTTAGCAAGAAAGCATCAACCTACATCCATCAATGAAACAATGTCATTGATCCATAAACAACATTATAATATACCTGATCACAAGTCACAAATGCATAAATAAAATACCCAAACCAATACAGTCCACTTCTTGACTCGATTCAGAGTCCAAGGAGGTCCATTGATGCTAGTGGAATCCTCAATATATCAAGTGTACTGCACACTCAGGGGAAACTCATCAATATCATTTGTCAATACATAGATATCAAATAACATAACATCATAATCTACCAACATCACCAAGAATCCATAAGTGGACAAACAACCATATACTAAAACCAGATCATTTTCACACAAGTGTCCTCAAAGAATAAGTCAATCACATTTTCTCACAAGAGCGGGATGTTACATCCACACACCATTACATAAAAATTTCCAATTTTTCGAGTACAGAAATTTTTGCGGTGTGTTTTGGTCGTTACTATGGCACCACATTGGGTGTCACCAAAATATTTACGGGGTGCACCACAACACAATGCTACCTTTCTTAGCGGTGCATTTGGTAAACATGAACGCCCCAGTGCACAGGTTTACCAACGCACTGCGTAAAAATATATTTGATAAGCATGGTGTGGCATGTGCTTTAACAACCTAGTGTGTTATTTGTACTTTAAAGCACCTCCCTACCAGTTATATACTTTTCTTCAGTGCGTTGTTAAAGGGATGTGTCAGAGTGTTTATGTTTACCAATGCACCATGAAGAAAGGTAACAAGGTATGCAATTCCCCCTGTAAATTTACAAGTCGCACCCTAGGAGGTGTGAGTTGAGTGCTTCGAATGCATCGCGTAGTTTTTTTTATACTTAAAATTTCACTCAATTTTAAATTTTAATACGGTGAAAACTTAAGTTATGAAGAAAGAAGGACATTACCTGGACATTTTGTCATCTAGGAGGTGTGGTTGCGACGTACTAAAAAATACCAAATTTTCCCACCGTTTGGAAAAATTTGAAATTCACACACCAAGAAACAGAAGAAAGGAAGGAAAGCAAGGAAAGCACCGATGACAGGGTGCTTCATATAGGAAAAGGTTACATCCATTCTTTCGAGCTCTACAACATTGAAAATCATAAAAATGATTTTTACCATTGGTTTTTTTTTATAAAACCTTATTTCGGTGCGCCCGATGACCAACCACACCGGGGCATACATGTTTACTGAGCACATTGGTTATATATATTTTTTAAATTTTCCTAGCATGGTGGGCGTGTTTTTGGGCATGCGTGTGCACTAGTGCATTTACTACTACATAGCGCACTGCCATACATTTTTTGAAAAACTACAATGGTGTGAAATTTTTGTTTAAGCATGACATGGTGCAGTATAATAATAGACACCCCAGTGCGACCAATTTTACATAGAAACATAAATTTGGAAATTAAACCTAACATGGTGCTCCATATTGGAGCACTGGTGCACATGCTACAATGGAGTGCATCGAAATATATTTTTT
Organism: Picea glauca; assembly: GCA_000966675.3. NCBI lineage: Eukaryota > Viridiplantae > Streptophyta > Pinopsida > Pinales > Pinaceae > Picea > Picea glauca. The sequence goes on along the minus strand of JZKD02S2007584.1, from coordinate 32,259 downwards.
GACACTATCCTACATTGGTGTGTAAATGTTTTTTATTTAACCATATAACGATGTGCTCTACTAATAGCACACCAATGCTTCCAGTGTTAAGTTATGCACCAGAAAATATTTAAAGAACGCTTTTACGGTGCAATTATTGATGTGACACACCAGTATTTATTTATGCTTTAAAAGTTATTGGAGTATTTATTTACACATAAAATAATATATTAATCTTATATTATATTAAAATAGTATAGTCATCATAATCACAAACAATTGTGAATTAACAATTAATATAGATTATAAATTGTCAGTAATATAAATTACAATTTTTCCATACTGAGTATGTTGTAGACTCAAGGATTTGGTGAACTGACAACTATGTTATAAAAAGACAATGATTATATATTAGGATTTTGAGAGATGGTTATGATCATTGACAGAAGATCAAGGTTGTGATAATTGACGACGAGATCAACGTTATGATCATCGGTGAAATCAAGGCTATGATCATTCGTGACAAAATCAAGGTTATGATCATCGATGAGATCACCATACTTTAGAATCAAGTCTTTACAGTTGAATTCCTATACTTTAGACTCAAGTATTTACAGTTGAAATGTAGACAAAAAAATTTACAAAAAAACCCAAGAAACAAATCCCGCTCCCTCTCCTCCCAAACCCCTCTCCCTCTCCCTCGTTTCCCAATTTCATAAAACATTGTATAGGTCAACCCTCTATTATTTCTCTCTCCGCTGACATCTCTTCATGATTAATATTATTTCTAGTAATTTTTTTAATTTAACACTTGATCGATGCGTCTTCATTTAATTAGCGCACCGGATTGCAATTTTTTTCGAAAAAATTACTATGGTGCGTCATTGTTTGGGATAAAATGGTTGCATTGGTGCAGTTGTTTAAGTAGTGCACTATTGTATATAAAATTTTCAAAATACCCCTGCAACAACGCACAATCTTTTAGAGTAATTTTGCGCATCAATGCATCGTTATTTTTGTAGCGCACTGGAGTATAATTTTTTTTAAATAATCCTACTATGGTGTGTTAGCTTTGTGGGAACCGATGTGTCTGGTATATAACCCACATTGGGGAATTATTTATTAATAAACACACCGTAAAAGGACTATGAAATGACTAATTTCCCTTGATAGAAGGTGACAATTAACCACAAAAATATAAAATAAAACACTTTCTTTTAATTTTTTTGAAAATAACCACATATCCTATCTTATTTAATGGTACATATAGTTAATTAATAGATAAAATGAATCATTAATACCAACTTGTGTAAGTGTCCGGTGTTGGATCATGTTGTCATTGATGCCAATGGTTTGTCATTGATGCCAATGGTTTGATTACTTGGGAGATTGTTGGATCATATGTCATTGATGTAAATGGTTTGGTTTGATTG
>JZKD02S2007584.1:0-22979 GCA_000966675.3 Picea glauca | reverse complement strand
CTTCTTTCTTCTTCGAGTAGAGTTTTCAAGGAAATGTTTTCTTCTCTTAGTTTCTCAAAGTCTTCTAATTGTTTCTTCAAGCTTACAACTGTCTTTTCGCAACTACCCAATTCACTTATTAGTTTTCTATGCATGTCTTTGAGCTTGCTATTTTCAATCTCAACATGCTTCAATTTGTTAAGATTCTCATCTTCTTGTTGAATAATTTATGCTTCATGATTTTCTTCTTCTTCAGTGTCATCTCTTTCAATCCTTTGATGAGGAAATTCAAATTCAACATGTCCTACTCCTTCACAATTAAAGAAAAAGAACTGACCTCTATTTGCTTCTTTGAAAAATGAGATGTTGTAATTTTCTTCAACTTCTTCTTCTTCTTTAGCTTCTTCCCTTGCATAAAGGTCTTGTAGCTTGTCCCAAAGTTATTTTGATGATGCAAATAATCCCACCTTGGATTTGACTGAATCTGTCAATCCATCCAACATGGTATCTATTGCCAATTTTTTGTTCCTTTTTGCTTCCTTCTGAGTTGTAGTCTTTGGTTTATTCAAAGCATCATATCCTAAAGCAACTGAGAACCAAACATCTTCCCCAAGATATTTCAAGTAAGTTTCCATTCTATTACTCAAGTATTCAAAATTGCTTTCATCAAATGGTGGAATCCCATTTGGAATTTTGTCTTTCATTTCTTCTTAGGATCTTCCTTCCAGTGGTTAAATTGTATTGAAGGTAACTCGGTTTGATACCAATTGTTGATAATTAGAACACATCACCAAAAGACTTCATCCTCCCTTGAAATCCAACCTTCTTTACTTCTGATTTCCTCTGAAATTCGACTTGTGTATCCAATGAATGTATAATGATATGTATTTATACCATTTATGTCACTTCCTTTTAACATTAGGGCCGACCTGACACTTTATTATTTTGTAATTATTTTCTTTAATTATCTTCAAGGCCTACATGTACTTCCTTTTTCAATTCACTTTGTCATCTTCAAAAATTCATTTCTCCTCAACCATCAGGATCCACGTGATGTGCCACATACCACCGAAAACAACGTGATGTATACTATCCATCCATGGGTTTTGTATATGTATGTGCATTGTCCTTCATGTCCAAATACCTTCATCAATCTTGCAGTCCAAAACCCATGACTAGGGTTGAAATCAATGAAAACAACCAATATTCCAACAAAAGCTGCAAGATCAACTGGATAAGATAGTGTTGGAAGGAAAAAATTGTTGATCATCACTACATAAGAGCACAATTAAGTGCACAAAGATTTTTAGGAAAGTCAACGATTGGATGGGCATCATCTCTAGAAGAAACCAGACCTGGAGGATGTGCACACTAGAATCCAGATGTTGAATGAATAAGTTGTAGCCATGATGGATCTGTTGGAGGAACAACATAATTTCGACCATATCCAACAAGCAAACAATTAACTGAACGCTCTATTTGAGGCACAATCTGTAGCTAAGAAGGAGTTGCGCGACTTCTGGCCTGTCATTCATATAGTTTATATGCATATGCATCAAGTTTATGCAACAACAAATTCTGAATGGAACTCATTGGTCACATCCAATCCTAAGGGATGGATTACAGAGGTGACTCAACAGTTTGTCACTGAGGCCTCACTCCTTGCTAGGAAGTGGCAGAATAAAGTTGGAAGCTTTCAAGAAGTGAGGAAGTGGGCCTTGGAGTTGGTCCTAGAGTCGGGCCCTTCATTTGAAGAGGAAAAAGAGGAAAAAGTGCAAGCATAAGAGAAAAAGAAAGAGGAAAAGGAGGACAAGGGGAAACAACAGTTGCTCCTGGAAGTTGCGAAAGAGCCTAGTACTTGACTCGAGGGCGAGTCAAGGTTTATGGTTAGACCCTATTGGTCCCATTTTTTCCTAGTACGAGTTGCGCAAGCTTCAAAAGAAGTTGGACACCAGAGCAAGGAGAAGCAACATAAATTAGTTGCGAAAAGGACAACGCAACACCAACAAAGAAAAAGCAGCTGCAACAAAACAAGAAAGTGTGCAAGACAAATACAGAAGTCACAAATTAGCTTATATATAGGAAAGAATATAATTGTAAAAGGGTTGTTTTTCAGTTGGTTGGTTACTTGGTATCGCAAGTGTAAAGGTTTTGGTCATAGTTGTTGTATATTGTTGAGAAGTCAGATTTTGAGTCTGTAATGTAATATGTACACCATTTTGGGAATTAGAGCTCTCTGACATGGGTCAAGATCTAGGAGCCTATAATAGAGCACTATTGTGTATCTCTGAGATTGTAATTGAGGAATATCGAAAGATGATATATGAAGAAGGATCCAAAATTTCAAAATATGTTGTGTCTTTCTGTGTTATACTTATGCATTGTATCTTTAAAGTACTTCTTTATAGTTCATAAGTTCCACATGATGTCTCTGTGTTTGAATGATTTTCCACAACATAAGTAGCTTCATTTCTTGTGCATATGAGTTCAAATATGTTCTGTAGCTAGATGCCTTGCACAAGATCAGGATGAATCTTGAAGGTTCTGTGAATCCTCCTAAGTATTTTCCTTTCCCTTCCCTATCCTTTTGGCTCAACAGTGCTTCGGGTGAAACTTATTCTCTTCGGAGGAGAAGAAAATGATAACGAGCTAGACTAATCAGTACCTTGTGTTGGTAACCTAAGAAGGACCCTGGTCTGATCAATCTTGCACCAACATAGCTCTTGGAAAATTCAAGTCTCGTCAAGTAACTGACAATTCGTGAATACCAAGCTCTTGGAGCTTGCTTGAATGGGTATCTCTCGAGTGTACCTAAAAACCTTGAGGTTTCTCTATGTATACTTCTTCCTCAATTATTCCATTAATTAAAGCAGTATTTACATCCATATCTGATGTAAACTTGTAACATCTTGCTCTTGCACGCACTGAGCAAAATTATTCTTTGAGGACACTTGCGTGCAAGTGATCCAGGCCATTATTCTATTGGATGTTTTGATTATGACTATGCTATATTGTGGATTTGATTATTTTACATTGATTATATGACTATGTTATTTTTTTTGTATTTACATTGACATGTTCTATTGAATGGGTTCTCCTGAGTGTGTAGGAATTTGGACATTAGAGGATGTCGAGGCATCGATGAAACTCCTTGGACTCTGATTCAAGTCAGGGAGTGGGCTGTTAAGGTTTGAATTTTTTTGATGTGACATATGTACATATGATTAGATATTGTGATGTTGATTGTTATCGCTGACATGTTTCGTTGATGGATCTAGGATGACGATAGCTTTCCGACCAAACTCGCATTTGGAGTAAAGGGGTCACGAACGACAACCAAAGACATTGAGGGAGAGGTGTGGCAATGACCCTACCACAGCCTACTAGCACTCCCACCGTGGATCAAAATGTACGTTAAATATTTCCTAGTTTGGGAAGACCAACAATGCTCTGAGGGAAGACTGTGATAGTCACTCATGATGATTCTAAAGGGCATGCATTAAGGCAAGGTCCTTATTCCTTAGAGGCCCTTAGTCTCCCACAAGATCACCTAATGGAGTATTGACTCGAGGGGTTTAACATCTACCAAATTAAGTCAAGAGGTGAGTGACACCCTTGGAGCACGCAGTATGTCTTGAAGGGCACGTCATGCAATAAAACAGAAAGAGACTAGTGGCACCCTTGGAGCACATAGTGCGTCCTGAAGGGCACGTCATGGTTTTAACTTGGGTAATTTAATAAGCCTAATACCTAGAAAAATATGTCTCCTTAGGACCTGGTCAGCCTTAAATAGATGATGGTATTAGTAAAGTTTAAAGACTAATTGTTCCCTTAAAAATTGTCGCCCAAACTAGTGAAATTAAAACCTAGGTCTAAGCAGAACATGTGAACAAAGAAAAACTAAGTAGACATGTAACAAGAAGGGGGGGTAAAAATTCAAACTTTAATTATTAAAATAAAAATTAAAATGGAGGATTAAATTTATTAAAAGGGTAAATGGTTGTTTTTGTCTAAACTTGCTAATTCTAACTGTAGTTAAAAGAAAAAGGGGAATGTCTAACTTAGTAAGGAATCTAGCCTTTGGAACTTTCTATTTATGAACTCAACTAGGATTTAAGAAATGTAAGGGAATAAAGGGACACCAAGAAGGGTTTTTCGGAACGCTTTTAGGTGGGTGAGGGAAATAGGAAAATTTAATTAATTAATAAAATTGATTTTTCTGGTGCAACTAGGGGATCTAGCGACATGTGTACGGAGGAGGTTTTTCCTAATTAAATAGATAAGAAATGAATCTAAAGAGGGTTTCAGAAAATAATCACTTGAAAAATCTATAAAAAGGATGGCGAAGGAGGAGTATAGAGCACATATGGCTCACGTAAGGTTACGCTGTCGAAATTTTTGACTGAAATTTCTTGTGGGGGTTGGGGATACCCAGCTTGGACAACGAGTGGTAGCTTAGCCTTGTGAGGCAAGATGGGAAGATAACATTCTATGGTGTTGTGTGCATGGCCCCTTTGTGGATTTTGGGGCTCAAGGGGAAGAAGAGTACCCCTAGCATTGGCTGGGAGGTACCGATGAGGTCACATCGATTGACAAGCAAGAGCTGGATGGAGCGTGCATGAGACAATGACTTTGGAGAATTCGCATTTGGACACAGTACACATGTGTATATTTGCTTTGAATAGTAGCTAAATTTATTTGTATATTCATCTCTTTAACATCTAAAGCATGCAAGCGTCATTGTGTTAAAAAATTAGTTAATTTTCTGTCCTAGCGAATATATGCATGTATAATTTGGTTAAAAGGTAGTTAAATTTTGTTTTTGCACCTTCTTGGTTCGCCAATATTGGATGCATTAAGTGTTGTATATTTGATTATGTTGAGTGTTAAGGAATATTTTACTGTATTAGCAATTGGGGTTTTAAATCATCTTTGGATCTGTTGTTGATTGAGCAAACCCCAAATCAATTGAACCTAAGTGCATAGAAAAATAATAGGGATTCAATCTTGACTGTGTATTGTGTAATGAGTAATTGTAAAAATCATTTTCTTTGTGTATTTGTGTAATGAGTAATTATTAAAATCATTTGCTTGTGTAATCATTTGCTTCGTGTAATCATTTGATTTGTGGATATGCATTGTCAACTGCTCCTCGGTAACTGTGGTGTATGGTGGCACGTCGTGGTTGACTTCTGGAGAAGGCCTAATGAACGAACCCCTAACATTTTCCCTTTACCCGAGTTACTCTGTGTTTTCTGTAACAAAGACGCCTTGCGTGGGTTGGGGAAAACACATTGCATGTTACCCGAGTTCCTCTGCATTTTCGGTAAACAAACACACCTTGTGTCTCCCTTCTTCCTCTTGGGCATATTTATCTCTTCTTTTATTCTTAATTGTCTCTGTGTTTTATCCTTAAATTTTCCACCGTTTTTCCGAGATTCCTAGGTTTATCTAAACCAAGATTTTAATATCCTTTTTTAATTACAATTGTATTTTATTATAAGAAACAAAAATCCCATTAATCTCGTCGAGATTTTATTTATGTCGTGAATAGGCTGGTCAAAGAATACCCCCAATGTAAGATTGTTGTGTGTGATAAGATGAATTTTTCTCCAATTGAAGTATATGTTGCCATCCAAGTCATCCCCAAAATTAATTTTTTTTTACTACTGCGTTTTCATTTCTGCGTGAGTACTGCATTTTTATTACTGTATTTTTTTTGTTACTACGTGATTACTCCATTTTTTTATTTTACTGTGAGGGGAGATATTGTGAGTGCATATCTAGTGATTATCTTCTCTCTCTGTCAAACCTTTTGTCATAAATCATATTAATGGAATGGTTGTGTAAGGGTTGTAGTTATTGGCAGCGACTGTAATCTAGGCAACCGAATAGCGTATCCCTGTTTTATTTAGTTTTTATTAGAGTCTTACGTCCAGGGTGTGAGAATGACATGTGGCAGTTTTAATTGTCTATAATAGTTCTCAGCCATTGTACCTACCTCATGCACACAGAGCGTGGTACATTGTATTTGTGCGTGTAAAATGTATTTGGCCAAGTGGCGGTTTCCTTGATTTTATGCTCTGTCGTTTCTAAGCATGGCAGTAGCGGTATCCTTGTGGGGTGAAATTGATTTTACTATATATTTGCTTTCTAAAATTGATGTGAATAGTTAAATTCTAAAGGTTATTCTTGCATTCATGCATGGTTAAAACAATTCTATATATATCGATTATGTTGGAAATTTTTATCATTATTTAATTGAAATTATATGGTTATTTAAAGTCTATATGGTAGAAATGTTAGTTGGGAATTATTTTGGTAGTATTTTTATTTGGAAAAATCAATAAGAGTGAACGTAAAACTGTACATAAGGATTTTTATGACATGGGAATGTTGATCACAGCTACATTTTCCTTCATTGAGCATGATTGACCCTTAGTGAAACCTGTTTTAGGATATGGTTATCAATAAGCCTTATTTCCTATGAATGGATCCCATTTAAATTAAATCATTAAATTTGTTTAAATGGAAGTTAACGATGTTTCACCATTAATTTGAGGTGTCACTCCATCTTGCTTAACGAATCCATTAATGTTTTTGAAGGAATAATTCCATCATATTTTTATCTTATCAACATGGTTATAAGTTAATAGGTGGAAGAATCCTATTGTAAATAGAATTGGGCCTTAGGTTGGTTATTGCTAGATAGATTGTGTATGTTAGATATCTTTTGTGTGCTCGTAAATTTAAGGTTAATTAAAGTATTGTCTAAATATTAGATTATCTGGTGGTGCGCGACGAAGGGCCACTAATGATTGATTGTTGTTTATTTATTTGTGTGCCATGCAAATGTTGATTCATTGATTTATAATTCTCGCACGCATTGAAGGTTCATGTTATGTGTGTTGGTTGGTGTTGTTGCATTTGGTTGATTTGATGTTGTCTTTTAGGTTGTAGGCCTTGTCTTGCTTGTGTCCAGAGACATGCAGACACCTCCTTGTTCCTCAGAACAGTCGCCAGACTTGAGACCTTAAATGGTCAAAATAGATGGGAACCTGGGCTTAAGTGTTTCTTTTGTATCCTGCAGGTCCTAACCATGCAAGGTAGGACGGGTGGGTAGTCGATTTATTTCTTCGTCTGATTGATTATAGTATGTTGCATCTAGTTGCATGATCTGCTAGTATGCTAGGTCGTTATGTTTTCTATTGCCTGAATTGCATGCATTTTGTTCATCGTCAAGTTGTGTTTATTAACTGTTGGTCGTTGTTACTTTCCTGCTTAAAAAAAAAAATTTAAAAAATGCACTTGTTATGCGTCGCATGTTGTCGTAATGATCGGGGTCATTACATATGGTATCATAGCCATTTTGACCCGCAACTTGGGATCACTATGGATTCCCTGATTAGATATTTTATTATAATGTCGCTAATTAAATTGATGTGTATTTGTGCAGGTAATCATGGTTAGAGGACGCTGCAAAGGTAGGCGATGGGGTGCTAGGGGAGGAGGTGTGACACCCCCTATAGCATCCATGCCTGAGGGGTCTAACCCTTAGGGAGATGAACAATTTTTCGAGTAGGAACAAATATCTGTGGGTGATGTGGTTGGGATGTTGAGGTCCTTTCAAAGGATGTCTGAGGCACTCGTCAACCGTTTGGATAGAGATGAGACCAGGGCATCGAAACCTCCTAAGGGTCTACTATGTGCTTCAGTCAATACTGGTAGCATTCACCACGAACTCAAGAAGGTCAAGTTTCCTGAGTTATTTGGTGCCCCAGGCAACTCAACTGTTGAGGCATGGTTGGAGAATATGGCGATGTGCTTTTCACTTCACGACTATACCTCCAACATGAAGGTCTACATGGCGATATTTCAATTGAATGGGAGCGCTCTTCTATGGTGGAAGACGCTCCTGCCGCAATTTAACATGGTCGTCGAGTAAGTTTCATATGAATTGTTCAAGGAATGGTTCTGGGAGAGGTATCTATCCAAGGAATTCATTGAGCGTAATCTCAATGAGTTCAACACCTTACGACAGGGAGGCCATATGGTGCCCGAGTGTGAGGCCTATTTTATGGAGGTTCTTCGGTATGCTCTGCACCTAAATACCGAGAAAATTAATCTCAACATGTTCGTATTTTTCCTTAATGTCAGCATTCGTGCAAAGGTTAGGATTCTGATGCCTCAAGCCTTGCATGATGTTGTCCAGAAGGCCCTCATAGCAGAGGAGAAGCTTATCAACGGGGGTCAGAGCAAGACTCCAGTGAGACTAGTGGGACAAGCGTCATCTAGTGTGCAATAACATCATACACTAGCTAGACATTCACCAGGATATCATGGCATCCAGAGAGGATCCACTTTCTCTACCCATCGACGACCAGCGTCTCAACAAGGGACTCCTTACAGAGGACCACAACACCAACAACAATGTCGACCACAACAACAATAGTTTAAGCTTGTTCAACATAACAGACCATGGTTCTAGGCTGGTGGGTCATCAACCTCTACTTCAGGTACCAGGAGTACTAGACCGAAGAAAGGGTGTTGAACATGTGGAGAGCCACATTACCAGCATGACTGCCCAATGGAGAGGACCAGATCATATGGATCAGTCAGACCCACTACCGTGGGATATTTGGACAAGGCCCATTGGATTCATGTAGTGGTGAATAACCGTTAGGCAGAGCACCAGTCGATTATGCTCGAGAAGCCAGGTACTGTCGCTGACCAAACCCTTAGTATTTTTATATATCCAGGTGCTACATAGAGTTTTATTTCTGGTGCAGCGCTAAAAAGAATTAAGGTAAAGACAATCAAGCAGGACAAGTTTAGATTTGTAGAAATGGCTTCGGGAGCCAAACATAAAATTCGTGGTATTTTACATTTAGCGCTCGCTCTGTGCATGCATGCTTTTTAAATTGCCGCTCATTTTACATTGAGCACTTCCAAGTAGTTTGTATTTCTTCCCTCTTCATTTCTAACCAAACGTGAAATGGACGAAGGTAGCAACATAAAAGAGTAGCATAATAGTGCACCACAAACATGTTATCAAATATTTGGTTTGGGAAAATTTTTGGTTTAGATTTCTCATTATACAAGAGACCCACCATTAATTTTTGAAATCAATTTACTTAGAATTGCATTGAATGAATATTTCTCTCACATAATTTCATATTTGGATTCATATAATTTCATTAATTTTTGAAATCAATTTACTTAGAAATGCATTGAACGAATATTTCTCTCACATAATTTCATATTTGGATTCATTCTCAAATCAATTAACATTTTATATTTAGGGTTGGGCTAACATTTTATATTTAGGGTTGGGCTCTTTGCTAGATCCGACTAATGCACATTAAGTTTTCATATAATTTCATATTTAGATTCAGTCTCGGATCAATTAACATTTTATATTTAGGTGGGGCTCTTTGCCAAATCTGACATTTTATATTTAGGGTGGGGCTCTTTGCCAGATCTGACGAATGCACATTACGTTTTCTACTACTATCAAGGTTTCTCGTAGTCATATTTAAAAAAATATTTGCAAGCGTCCTAAACCTTAACTGTAATCCTAACCCTAATCACGCTTCTTTGTTAATATTTCACTCTTTAGGTTTGTTTTAATATTTCAAATTTTAGTTCTAAATTTTATTGTTATGATTTGTTTTGAATATTAATTGTCATTTTTTATCTTTCCTATCGTCATATATCAACCTATTTAATGATATGGTTGTGCTAGTAGAATATTAACAAAGAAAAAAGAATAAAATAATATATTATTATTACAAGGAAAGACAAGGGAACACATGCTTCAACGTGACAACCCTTTTCACATAGATAACCACCTTGGCCCTAATTAATTCATTGTCTTAATGACTTTCCATATGTTGCGAACATCATGAATTTTTAATAGCAATTTGTGTTTAAATTATACATGAAACAAACCTTGAATTACATTAATTAATAAATATAACATAAGTCAAGCATATTATAAAGTATGTGTAAGGATTCTCCCACTTTGCCAAAGGTGTTTTTGTGGCATCAATTGATATGATTTTTCATACTACAATGAATTGCATTAATTAGTATCATCATCGTGGATCAATTGATATGACTTTTCCCTTTCTTTAGAGTAAATTTCCTCTCTGATGTTAATACACTTCTTCTTTTCCATTCCTTTTTAAAATTCAATCCGCACAATTGATCTCATCCTAATTGGGAGGGTCCTTAGGATTGAGATTCACTAAATTCATGCTTTTACGTACTGTTACAGAAATCCTGAGTAGGCAAGGTGGGTTTTAGCTATGTACATTATTGGTATTCTCGTACATTATTTGTATTCTCGACAATGGAACATAATAGAATAGTGGTCTTCTTAACAATCATAATTATATTGTAGTGTTAACTAATCCGGTGCTTTTATAACAAGGTTACTAGGTAGCATATATCTGTCGAATACAATAATGAAAGTATTATTTAAGGAGATAAGGAGAAAATGAGCATGCATGAAATAACTAGATGATGTATGAAATGACTAGATGACATAATCATTTATTACAAAATTTAAAATTTTATCTAAAATTTAGAATTTTATTATAAGATTAAAATTTTATAGAAAAATATATATATTTATTATAAAATTTGTTTTATAAAATTAAAATTTTATCTAAAATCTAGAATATAAAAGAAAATCTATTTATTATAAAATTCATTTTATAAAAATATATATAAATAGTATTTTTCGGTGAATTTGGTCTAAAAGTATGCATTGAAAAGCGATTTAAACATTATAAAATTATGATTTATTATAAAATTCATTTTATAAAAATATATATAATTAGTTTTTTTTTTAATTTGGTCTAAAATTATGCATTGAAAAGTGATTTAAACATTATAAAATTATGATTTATCCAATGAGAATAAAAAACTTATAACATTCAGAGTCTTGAAAAATTAGTGACAACTCAAATACAAAATTATCCGTAGCATTAAAAACTTACCCAAAATTTGAAAGTGTTAATTAAACACTCACGTAATTCCCGCCTATTCTAGCTGTCACTTTGAAACTCCTAGTTCCAACCAAAATTTCTAACATGGAAAAGTTTTGATATGACAGACGTACATTCAATAATTCAATTACCACCGGTTTCACGACCGAAGGACTCACATAAAAAATGACAAGACATCATTGTCCCACCAGTGGTCGTAGATAGCATTTGAAAGCGACAAGTAATGATGAGGGCAAATCACTGATCGAGGCCGAGGCCGAGTGTCGAACACGTGAAATTTGTCATACGATAGGGGCTGGTCGTTTAATGATTTAAGTAATTCAAATGTCGGATGCATTTATATAACTCAATTTAAAACATTAAAAAAAATAAGAAATATTTATTACAATAGCATTGGGGGAAGCGAAGGCAGTAGTAAGACTTCAAAGTTTTTGGCCAATAACATATCAGATAAATGAAATTTAAAATTTAAAATCAATCATTATTTTTTAAAACTTTGGATAAAGGGGTGTATATTTTATGGTCAACCATGAACTAATAGAAAGTCAAACCTAACTCAACACTATATACCATACCTATCGGCAGGTATAATAATGTGATTTCAACTACACTTTTCATTTATTAATGTTTGAGATCAAAGACAATGAAGTGGTTGTCGACACTTGAATATAAGTATTCTGATTAGGGTTTTGAGATATCATGGGTATTCTATGGAAATGATGAGAAACAAATAGAGGCCCAAAGTCATAGATACAAATAAAATAATGGATGAATATTTTAAGAATATTGTGCAACATGTGTCTGATTAGATGTTAGTTTGTTTGTTTAGAGGAAATATTGATCAATGAAAATCTCATCATCTAAGCGGGCAACTAGGTAATTATGAATAATTATGTTTCATTATTTTAGGAACCCTTTGCTATTGTTGGACCTAACTATTTTAAATAAACCTAGACAATGTGATTTGATGTTTCAAATAAATAAAATCTTGTTTTCACATTTTTTAAGGCAAGACAATAGCTAAATTTCCTACCTTTGGCGTGCATGGTGAGTGATAGAATACTAAATTAAGGAATTTCATTATATATATATATATATATATATATATATATATATATATAAGTTAGCAGAAGTTGTTGAATCCGAATCCAAGTCCATATTATATAATTATTGATCTAAATTTCAATCCAATTCAATATATAAATTACTTTTAAGTTAGCAGAATATGTTCAATCCAAATTCCACTTTACTGTAATGTCCCCTCCGTTGCGACAACAAACGATGATGCATAATAGGTAAACAAAAAAATTGCATTAGGAAATTAAAAACATCACAACCTAATTAATAACATCACAAGATACACGTCATCATAATTTAATAACGACACATTCAACGCATTAACATAATTAACAACAACGCATAAACATAAGGAGTGACGCAATTCAACACAACATGATCAACTGAAGAAAATACAATAAATGATCAACAACGTCACTGAGTAATAAATAACTACTCACCCAACCTACCCTGCAAGTTTAGGACCTCCAGGAAACATAAGAAATGCTCAAGCCCATGATTCATTTGATTGATTTTGACCACTTAAGGTCTCAGGGCTGGTGATTGTTCTGAGGAGCAAGGAGGTATCTAATTCCCATAATTAATCACAACTCATAACTCCAATCTAGATTTATTAGTCATACATCTGCATTATTTCATGGCGCAAGAAAATCTAATTACTCAATCAATCTTACATCAACATCATTTTAATGGTGCAAGAGAATCTATTTACTCAATCAATCATACATCGACATCATTTGATTGGTGCAAGAGTAATCATCAATTTTATTTTCATGGCATGAAAGTAATCATCAATTTTATCTTCATGGCACAAGTAATCTAATCACAAACCAATCATACATCACATTAATTTTCGTGGCGCATGAGTAATAATCAACTTTATTATCATGGTGCAAGAGTAAGAAAATTACATATCGAATCATACATCGCATAAATTTCATGGCGCAAGAGTAAGTTAATTACATATTCAATCATAAATCAACATGAACCTGGAGATGACCTAAAAATCTAGTTTAAATTAAAAGAATAACAATCTTAATTAAACAATATATGATAGATTCAAGTCTAAATTAAAAATCCATTTTTAAAGTTTAAAAGAAGGACCCAACCTGGCTTGAGGAACCATTAAGGAAATTTAGAAACACTCCCCCACAAAAATAAAGATTCAAATAATTAAACTATGATAAGACCATCTAAAAATTTACCTTTCTTTAAGAATGTCACAAAAATTAGTACTCACCATCTAACAAGTCCCCTTCCAACCATAAAAATTAGTACTCACCATCTAACAAGTCCCCTTCCAATTAGAACATTCTTCAAGGTGTGTAAATTCCAAACATGCCAAGTACCCTTCCCTCTATACTAAAGTTTTCCTCCTTTCCATACTCCTTCACCCAATCAAGATAAAATTTAGTAGAGAATAGAAACAAGAAAATCTAAATCTTCAATAATTAAGAGTTATCCTAGGAGTATACCAGAATATATAAGTTCAACTAATCTTTTAAATGAAACCAATTTCACCTATCTAGTTAATAGTAATTATAATCATCTCATTGTTGACATTCATTTATATAGAACATACACATTTATCAATATGTAAAGTGGGAGAATGTCTTGGGTTTGAAGCTTATCACCATGGCACAAGAATCTATCCACTCACTAAGTGTCTTCATTTCCAAATTCTATATACGTAGATTCAATTGCAATTATTTATGGTTTGCCTCAATGTAAATTCAAATGCAATTTTTATTATATATATATATATATATACCTTGGAAATTCATTGAACGGGGATATGCAATTTTCTGGTCCATTTACATTAGGCGCAACACCCCACTTGCAAGAAGGATTGCATTGCGCATCAACTAATGGATTTAAAAATCATGGTTAAATTCCAACGTACAGGTTTACCGTTGTGGACTGTGGGAACGGATTTGAAGGGACAAAGCCATTATATCGCAGAATGACCCACGGGTGCTAAAATATTGTTCCCTTAGTCGCCTTTGGATTTCAATTTCATGCTTGCCTTCCAAACTCGAAGAGGCATTTTTCTTTCCTTGGATTATGATTTTACAGTGGATTCTAGAACTCTTATCTCGACTACAGGATTAGAATTTAGAGGACATTACCAGTCCTAAGGGACGATCATTTGAAGGGAAGTTTTCCAGTCCTCCCGCTGTCAAATAAATGCAAGATTCCAGCAGCTACACCGTACCCAAGAAAAGTATTGGGCTCGAATACAAATTCCAAATCATATCAACATCGAACTAGGGTTAATCATAGCAATTCTATAATCCGAACATCAAGTCGCAACAACAGCGCCCAAGCGCCGAGCCCACCAKACACGAGGATTAAAGARGGAATCAGATGGTAAAAATTCTTGCAAATGCTAAGCTCTACCAATTCAGAAACAATWTAAGAATGCACACAGATGCAACGAGTTTCTACCCTTGCACCAGGAGGAATGGCCAGTTACGTTTTACTGGTTCGCATAGAAATTTTAAGCCTCCATCAATTTAAATTAAATATGGAAGGTTTAGGATTGGAACTAAACACTGGGAAATTCCCATCGCGCCCAAAATTTCTACGCACACTGTGACCAGATTTTTGATCAAAATCAATGCATGAACCTGGAAATCCCCCCAYGCTCACCATACACCACATGCCCACCACATGCCCATACTGCGGTGTATTTTCAGTGATAAGAAGGGGGGCGTAATACCATTGATCCCTGGGTTACATCCGATTAATAAATTCCCAATGACATCCATGAGGAACCCAACTAGATTTTTTTTGAAAGGAGAAGAGCCAGCCAAGATCCACTTGGATAGAGTTTTGAGCTGCAAGACGAGTGTACAAGGCTAAGATGGATTTCAATCAGTGGGCAGAAGACAACATCTATGCAAAATATGCAAAAGTAAATTAAAAAGGGGGATTCGTAAGGGAAAAAAGCGTTCAAGTTACTTTTTGCTTGCTAATCTAAAGACTTCACGGATACCTCCCAACCAATGCCAGGGGTACTCTTCTTCCCCTTTAGCATCTCGATTTGCAAAGGGGCCACTCACACAACTAGAATACTCTAGATCCCAGCTTGTCTCACAAGGTAGAGCCACCACTCTCTCTCAAGCTAGGTATCCCAACTCTCACAAGTAAAACTTACCCATGACATTTTTTCTCATCTAGGTCATTTGTTTTATATAATTTCTCCATGACACCACAATTAATTCTCTTTTTAATTAAATAATTTAGAATTATTTCCCTCTTACATTTGTCATTCTTTGCCTAAGTTGCACAAGTAATTCCACATTTTATTTTAATTAAATTAAATTTTCCTCACCCTTCCTAAAAGCGTTCCTTAAATCACTCCTAATTGTCTCTTTATTCGTCTTATTTCCAATTAATGACTGACGCCTTACTAAATATGAGTTGAGTTAAAATAGGATTATTCTTTAGTTAGACTAGTGTTAGCTAGACTCTAGATTCCTTTCTATGCGTACACATTCTCTCGTCTTTGTTTCTTTCTTATTTTAAAAACTCCATTTTTATACTTTCTTACATATATGTGCCTTAAATCACATCATTACGATTACTTCATTTTACTTAATTTTTGTATTTATTTACGTCATTCACCTTTTGATTTAGTTATTAATTCCAGTTTATCCTCTTTACAAAACTTAGACTTAAGATTAAATAAATTTTATTTGAAAATGATTAAACTCTTATAGGGATTTATAATTAAAAAATTTAGTCATTAATTAATTATTTTAAATCTGACAATGTCAAATTAATTTATCGTTTTCTAGGCCACCTAAATTTGTTGACTAAAGTTTCTTTTTAAATCACACAACATGTCATTCAAGACGCACTCTCGTGCATCCAAGGGTGCCACTCGCCTCTTTACTAGTTTTGGTAGTTGTCCAACCCCTAGAGTCAACACTCCATTCAGACGACCTTGTGAGAGACTAAGAGATTCTAATGAATAAGGACCCTACGTTATTGTGCGCCCCTTAGAAATATTCATGAGAGATAGTCTCAATTTTCCCTTACAACATCGTGGAAATCTCGAACTAGGTAATCGTTAACCTACAATTTGAGCCACGACGAGAGTGCTAGTAGGATGTGACAAGAACTCTACCACACCTCTCCCTCAATATATGTTCTATGTGCATGGCCCCTTTACTCCTGATGTGAGTCAGATTAGCAAGCATTTGTCAGCCTGAATCCATCAACGAAACATTGTCAATGATCCATACACAAAAACATACTATAATCAATCATATGTCACATATGCACAAATGAAATACTCAAACCAATACAATCCACTCCCTGACTCAATCTGGAGTCCAAGGAGGTCCATCGATGCCCTTGGCATCCACAATCCGTCAAGTTTCCTGCACACTCAGGGAAACTCTTCAATAACATCTGTCAATATGCATATAACAAATAACATAAAAATCACAATCCATCAACATAATCATAAGAATCCATAAGAGAAACAAATAACAATGTAATATAATCAGATCACTTGCACGTAAGTGTCCTCAAAGAATAGGTAAATTCATGTACCATAATAGTGCATGTTCTCTGAAGGTTGTTGTCAAGTACACAATATTCACATCATCATCCTAGACATTCTTCATATCCCACATGGTTTCACAAATTAACAAATGTTGTTCTGGATCTTCTATACCATCCCCCTGAAAGACAGGAATTCTTAAGGTTGGAGCTACCACTGCCATAGTGTTTTGCGTAGTATTCCCTCTCGATGATGCTATTTGAGCTTAAGTTATTGTACTAATTTCATTGTTTTGACTCTGTTGACTACTATCCTTACTTCCCTTAATAACTATAATCGACAAATTTTTTTCATATCTCAGAGATTCACAATGGGTCGTGGGTTCGACGCAAAGTATGGCATGAGTGGAATATTCTCCTATCGGACTGAACCAATTTTTTGTGTGCGATGTGATCTAGAGTATTACGCCAATGTCTCTTTCTTCAAAATCACTGGGCTTATCTTCTCTCTCATCCACAATCCTCTTCATACTATAACAAAATCTCTTTCCATTGCTTAATACCCCACTCTCTTCTTTTGTCACACCTTCCTCTTCTCTCGGCATCATCAACTCATATGTTCATCATTCATTTTTCCCTGCGACACTTAGACCATTATCTGGTCATCCTCTAGTTCCCACGATGAAAAAAGGCACTTAGAAATCATATTCTCTCCTCATGCATCCTTTATCACAGAGAAATATATTAATCCAAGTGGACAGTGACTTCAAGTATCTTCCACGCGGACCCTTAAATAATTCCCTCTCTGCAATACTGTATGATTGAGTGCAGTCTATATTAAATTCAACAATGTAACCTCCCAATATACTATTCAACAAGAAATCTAATGCATGTGTTACCCAATTACTTATAGCATTGAGTTACTATATCAACTCAGGGGTCCGGTTTCTTAGAACAACAGTGCAATGTCTTCCATTTTGCTTGACAAATCTCTATCTCTAGTCCGTCAAAACATTCATGAAATCCAAAAAGAATTTCATGAAAATTTATAAACACATACCTTCATAAGAATTATTTTTCACTGATCTGTAGGTTCTAATTATAATGTACTACAAACTCGATATCCTTCCCTTATAACCATTGTCTGATATCCTCCTTAGTTAGCCTCCACATTCCCCTCAGTCACGGATCTTGGTCCTGAGAATGGAATCATTTTTTGGTGTGCAGTGGGTAGACCCGAGGTTCAACTTTAAATCAACAACAAATCCCTAAAGATATCATCCCTTTCGTTATCAACCACAATTAGGTGAAGTCTAACCCAAGGTACCTATGAGGATGGCAAGAACAATGTTTCCACAATCATGGGGGAATATGAGGTAGTCATCCTAAACATTCACTTAACATTCATTCATTTATCCTATGCATGGAACCATAACAACATAATAACCTATGAGATATTCATATTATATACTCATTCAATATGTGCGCAAAACCATCAGACACATATTCATATTATCCATTAAGCATCTATTACATGTGCGAAGAAAATAGAATAAACCAACACATCATGACAACAAACACAATATGACATAGATATTTAACGTGGTTCAACATAAACTGGGTTACATTCACAATGAATGGCTCTATATATTATTCATTCTTCTTTAGTTCTTACAATAGGTGCACACTGCGCTAATACAATAATATTCAATTCAAACCCAAACTTGCCCATGTTGTTCTATGCTGCAGTGCACACATAACTCTAGACTGATATTTGAATCAACTCATACTCAACTACTCAACTCATTAACAAGGAATAACTACTCAATCATCAAACAACTAATGATGAGCCACCTCTACCCCAAAAACCCATTACATATTTATAGTATTTCATTAGGGCTTATCCCATTACAATGTGGAAAAAATGTCTTGAATATCCTAACTAAATTCCTCCTTTTGCACACGGTGACTTCTCAAAATGTGCTATCTTACTTTCTTTCTCCCATGCGTGCCACTCCTTAGCTAAAATGTCACGTGATCATCTCTTGTGTGATTCCAAAAACTTGTCCTAAAATGACCTCCTCCAATAGATAAAGCAGAAGGAGGCCATCACGAACATGTATTCCCAGTTGCACATCTTTCAACAAGTGTCAGCCAACATAATGGAAAAACATAGTTGAGTGCAAGCCAATAACACCTAGCGTGTCACCATCCTTAAATATTTAGGTGATATTGACAGATGGATTGTCAAAAAACTAGATGCTCTGGTCGATCTTCCTCACCCCACATAGATATAAAGAAAAATTGGTTACGCTTTTCTTGACTAGTGCCAGTAAGATAGGAAGAGAGAAGAAAAGGAGACAACTAGTTTGCTAGAAATATGTACTCAACTTCACAAAGTAGCACAAGTTCTGATACATAAGTGTCATCTCCCTCCCATTGACGAGCTCAGAAAGATCCTCAGGATGGAACATCTCCTCGAAAAGGTCTAGCAAAACACAAGTCAGAGGTGATAGATAATTGAATTAGCCAAATTAGACACCATGATTTGAGAATTCATGGAAACCTTGGCAAAAGACATGAGGACCATCATGGATAAAAAAACCGTACATGAATTTTCCCTCAAGGAACTCTCATACCACGAATTCATATTGCTCTATGACCAACTTGAAATTGGATAGCTTACATTAGAGACAAGAGCACTTGAATACGACAAAATAACAAATTATGATTTGTTGACAATGTATTCTATTTCATCTTTTTCCAACCATCCTCATTTTTGTATTGATTCTCACACATGTCAATAGTTAGTGGGGGAATATGAAAGGTATTTTTAACTCCTTCTTGTGGAAGTCAAGAAGCCATTTTCAGGAGTTATCAAATTTTGTATAAATAAAGGAAGAAGCCCATTTTGAAAGGGATCTTCAAGCATTTTGTATTCCCTAAACTATTTTGGAGAAAAGATACTCTGTTAACTAATATCGAGAAGCCCTTGGGGCCACTTTTGATAGAGAGAAGAGATTGTCTAAATTGATGTTTTATATAAACATTTTTTAATAGATTGTCTATTGTTTACATGTGTTGTAAGAAAATATTGTTTCCTATATAATTTTCTTAAGCAATCATTATTTTTATCACAAATTTGCTATTATTTCTTATGTTTATGTCTTGAGAATACGAGTTTTTTTATGTATGCAATAATGTGATTTAGACTATTATAGTTATATATTTGTATGAAATTGTTTCCTAACTTTGTTTCTTCATAAAAACTATGAGTGTAGTTATTTGTAGAGTTTAGTTTCATTTCAGTTACTTATTTGATTATGATAGATTGCTCCTAGGTAGGATAGGATAGATTATATTTATTTTATGTAATTAGATAGTATTCATCTAAATATGCATTCACAAATAATCCAACCACCCCCCTCATAACCAGTAATGGTATCCATGCCATAATCCTAATGGTTCTCCTAAACCAAATGGTGCATAGTCTAATTGGGACCATGTACTTGGGAGTACCCCTTGCAAATGAAAGGAATGTATTCCCCATCAACAATTCTATATACATTTCCCTCTGAAAATTAGCACCAACATTGATTAGGCCAAAGGGAATTCTATGATATGGAAATGTTCCACACCTTGTTCTAATAGTGGTCTTCAATCAGTCTGTTTCTACTACGAGAACCTGGTTATATCCAAAAAACCCATCCAAAAGAGAGAATGTTTGAGAAATAAAGACAATTTATAATATATGTTCCATAAGGGGAACGAGGTAATTTCCCGTTTCAAAGGATTGGTTTAAATTCCTAAAATTCACACATAGTATATTCTCCCATGAATTCTTCTTGAAAGGAACCAGATTGTACACCCAAGTAGAATGACATAATTTAAATATAATATGGGTGTCTAACAACTTATTTAACTCCTTCTGAATAAATTGTTCAAGAGTCAGATGTATCTTCCTTAGCTTTTGTTGAAACGAATTGAAACCCTCTTTGATAGGAATAATGTGATGAATAACGTGGGTGTCATAGGTCTTCAAGTCCTAGTAAGTCTAAGGGAATACATCTCGATAATTCTTGAACAACTGCGTGAAGGTTTGTTTCTTTGCCTTCGAACAACAAGTGATTGGATTGATATACTTGGTATATTCGGGAGTTCCTAGATTCACCAGAGCATGCATCATAGTGGAGCTAATCATATTTGTATTCATAGGAGTTCTCAACTTAGTCGGCATATCAAACAACGTTTCAGGCGATAATAGACTCCTTGGGATGTATTTAGCTTAAATATTACTTGCTTCATCATGATAATCCTAAAGATTATATTTGTTCACTTCATCATCTATCACAAAATCTTGGAATATGTTAGCACCTATAAGGAAATCTATAATCTAAGGATCATCATTGAATATTCTCCAGTTTGTGATGTTGTCTAATATGGAAGGCCTAATAAGGATTTCAATAGTAAAATCGTTATCCAGAGGTGTGAATCTGGAAGTTGCATTGGCTAAAGTGTTAGTGACAACATTTTGGGAATGAGGTATAGTCATAATATTAAATTTATAGAAATAACTGATCAAGTACCATACCTCATGTTAGTAACCTTTCAAATGGGGAGATAGGAAGTGAATAATGTTTCTTACCTATCTGATAATTATCTCCTAGTCACCAAAAACTTAGGTTGTTGGCCTTCTTCAAGACTTAGACCAAGGCTTCATATTTGGCTATATTATCGGTGTATTCAAACTCTAAATGGTAGGATATAAGAGTTTTATGCTTCTTAGTATCAATGAGAATGAATATTGCCTCGACTCCTTCCTATGATTTGGAGCCCTCAAAAAAAAAAATCTAAATGTTAGTACCTAATATTGAGTTAGTAAAAAATAGTCTACTTCTACTATAGTACAATCATCAACCTTAGTCTGAGTGTAGTGAAGGATTTTGGACTGTGTGTTTGTTTGGATTAAAGATGGTTGCACTTCATAGAAACCATGGTTAGCCTCTAAAAAGTAATTTCCTAAATAATTATGAGAAAAAATGATTGGATCATTCTTACCTTCAAGTTTCATTAATGTATTATTCATATATGCTTCGTTGTTCATTGTCATATGATTCATCTTACCCTTATATGGAATCCACAAGTGGGTCCATTCTAGATAAATATCCTTGTATTTTTGCAGACCTTTCAACTACTCAGAAATAAACCATATCCTTTTGGGATGACAACAACAATGATGTCAATGACATGCTGGAATCTATGATCAAAATCTAGTCTAATCATAACATCTTTAGTCTCACCTATTACCTTAACATTTGACCTATCTAACTGTATGATCTCGGTAGTACTCTTTTCTAGGGCATCATTTACCCTTTGGAAAATTGAATAGGGCGTGATATTATAGGAATCACTAGAATCCTCTAGAAAATTATACACATTGAAATTAAAAATTTCAAATTTAAGTAAAAAGGGCGAGACCTAAGACCTAGAACGTGATCTTATACTAGCTACATTTATCACATATTTACTTTCATTTTTTCTTTCTGCCTTTCTTTCAGTAATTTTATAAGTGTTGTCTATTTCAACAACAGTCTTCTTCTGAAAATCATTAGGGTTGAAAGTGTCGAGAATAATATCATGTTCGTAAGGGAGTACGTAGATATCATACATGGAGATGTTGGCCTTGGTTTTCTTTATATATTCAATAACATTATATTCCAAAGCATGAGCTTCGATTTTTCTTGGTATTTTACTTTCTTGTGAGGTTCTGGTTTTGTTGTTGGATGGTGGAGTTTATTGTTGGTTGATGTGGAAATATTTGGTTTTTGAGTAGGATTTGGAGGATTTATCTTTTTGGGAGTAGTGATTATGTTTTAGGGTACATGAGTTTTGGGTACCTCCCCTTTGCCATGTAGGTTCTAATATTTGGGCACAACTTTTGTGACTTGTGTATCCCCCATGGAAACCTCTTAATTTTTCCCCCATCTAAATTTGTACACTAGTCCCATAAAAACATGGCTCATTCCTAAGTGGTATCCTTAGTGGTTTTTGTCTTTTTCTCTTCCTTGGCCTAATCATCATCAATTTCTTGTTGATATAAAAATTGTTTAATGACTAGGGTAATATATTTTATCCATTGAGGGCATGTTTTCTCAGTATGGTTCTACTGGTTATATGAGCAGAAATTGTCCATGCCAAAATCATCCATATTTGAAGTAAGAATTGGGGTTTATGGAGGCTTCACTACGTTATCGTTCTTCTTAAAGAATGGGTGAAAAGGTTTCCATTTTGAATACCCTTCAATAACGTTCTTATTAAGGTCAACTACTTCATTGGAACGATTATTTACCAAAACTTAACCAGCCTGTCTAGATACTTAGGTTATTTCTCAGG
>JZKD02S2007573.1:32960-58925 GCA_000966675.3 Picea glauca | reverse complement strand
TATGGTTGCATCTCTGATACATTTCTGTTATATTATTGAATATCTGCAATATCTCTGTGCATTTCTTTATTATATCTCCGCTCTCATTTTGTGCCGAAAATAATCCGGATCATGGAGACCTCACAGTATCCCACAAATATTCCCTTCTTTCCTGAAGGTTCCAGCTTGTTTCTCTTCTCTTTCGGTATATGAATAAATACTGGGCAGCCAAATATCTTGAGATGGCTTACCTCTGGCTTCTTTCTGGTGAACATCTCTTCCGGGGTCTTGAGCCCAAGTGCACTATGGGACAATCGGTTCTGCACATATACAGTTGCCATTGTTGCTTTTGTCCATAAGCACATGGGAAGATCTTGATAATGGATCATAGTCTTCACAGCTTCCATTATCATTCTATTCTTTCATTCAGCTACACCGTTTTGTTGGGGGTTATAGGGAGTAGTGAGTTCCCTCTTGATCCCCACATCTTTGTAGAATTTCACAAACTCTTTTGAGGTATATTCTCCTCCATTATCTGACTTGAGTATCTTAATCTTTCTTTCATAAAGATTCTCTATCAAGGCTTTTAATTCCTTGAACTTGCTGAACACTTCATTTTAGATTTCAAAAAATATACCCAGGTCTTACGAGAATAATCATCAATAAATGATACATAATATACATACCCACTAATGGAGGATGATGGCATTGGGCCACATACATCTGAATGAATGAGCTCTAGGACTCCTTTTGCTTTGTTGTCTCTCTTTGGAAAAGGGTTCTTGATGTTCTTTCCTTGTGCACATCCATTGCATACGCCTTCATGGTCAACCTTGAGTTCTGGTAAACCTATGACGGCTTTGCATATGTATGGTAGCGCCTTGTAGTTGATGTGAGCTAATCCTTATGCCAAAGTTCACATGAGTTTTCAATGGCCTCGGTCATGGTAGCCTCTGAGTGACCCTTTAGTTTATACAAGCCATTTTCTTCACTTCCAATGATGATTGCTTCATTTAAGGTTTCTCCTTTAGCTGACATAAGAAATTCTCCATCTATAAAGGAAACTTTGAAGCCTTTCTTTTCTAAACCTGAAATGGAGAGTAGGTTCTTAGTCAAACCTGGTACATATAGTACGCCCTTTATTTTTAGTGAATTCCCTGAATTCAGTTTGTGGTTTGATTCTCTCACTCCCTTGATGGGATATTGGTAATCATATCCAAGTGTCACTTTATGAGAAAACTTCTTTTTTGAGATACAAGAGAGAATGTCTCTTCGTCCCGTCATGTGCTTGGATGCACCACTATCAATGAGCCAAGTGTCCTCTCCAGGTGTTACAGATCCTGAGAGAGCCGAGATTAAGACATGGTCTTTGATATGCTCTCTTATCATCTTTGCGGGTGGCTCTTCATCTTCAAATACATGGGCATGGTGCCTCTTATGTTTTCTCTTGTATTCTTTTCATCTGGTTGGACATAATTTCACAATGTGTCCCATCTTGTCACAATCATAGCATTGTATAGATGAGTAACCTCTTTCCCTTCGCTGTCCTTTCTTCTAAAATCTCCTTGGATGAGATTCTTTATTATTGAATTTGTTTGGTGGTTGAGACTCTTTATGAGTCTCCTTTTGGAAGTAGGCTTCCTTCCTTCCTCTTTTGGTGTGAGTAGCTAGTGTTTGATCATCATCTCTTGACAGTAGCGCTTCACGGTTAGCTACTCTTGTTTCTTCTTGGATGCATTCTTCCCATAGACTATCAAACTTCAGTTTCTCCGTTCTGGCACATATCCTTTGGATGAATGCATCCCAAGGTCTTGTGAGACCATTTAGGGCTGTCATTATGAGTTCATCTTCGTCTATGGTATCTCCAATCGCTTCTAACTGTTCTTTGAATTCTGAGATTCTGGAGAAATATTCCTGAATTGTTTCTCCTTTCTGCATCCTTGTATTCTTCAATTGAGTTCTTAGATTCATCTTCCGGTTTATGTTCTTTCCTTCATACAGTATGGTCAAGGCATCAAACATTTCTTTTAGAGTCTTTTTAGATGACACATAAGGAATGAAGTGGTCTTTGATTGAATCTGCAATGATTCTTTTGGCCCTGATTGTGTCCGTTTGATGCTTGGCTTTTTTTGCAGCATCATCAAGTTCTAGAATTTCTCCTTTGACGATTTTTTCTAGGTTATTCTCTTCAAGAACGATTCCAATCCTATACTTCCAGGCACACAAGTTTTCCACACCTTCTAGCTTGTCAACAAGCTTAGTGCTTGCAGACATCTTTTACCTGGAGCTAGGAAAATGACCAAAAAATGAAAATGCTCAAAATCAAATTCTGAACTTACCAGGAGGTGCGCTTGGCTGAGGCGAGTAGCCTAGTGTGTTTGGATATGAGAAAATCCAACTTTTGCTCCTCCAAACTTGATCTGAGGATTTGTGGACTGGTGCTTCTGGTTTTCTGGTACCTCTAGTACTCTGGTACTTCTGGTACACTGGTTTTCTGGTACTTTGTGAAAATAGGGTTTCACTTTCTGAGAGATCTAGCCACTGAAAAGGTGCGCTGAGAGTGCCAAAGTAATCCTTGGGGGAGGGCACACTTTTCTAGATGGTTTTAGGGCTGAAAAGCTTCACCATCAAAAAGCTCTAATTTGCATGTACGACAACAATGACATTTTTCACTCTTGTGAAAGATGCTTCCTTCAGCTTGGCTCTGATACCATGTTAATGTTTAAGCCATTATTATAGTTCTTTGCATTCCAATAGATAACAACAACATAAGACAAGATCACTGAGAAATACACAATCACAAGAGACACAACATTTATCCTGGGAAACCCTCTAGGGGAAGAAAACCCAGCAAAACTTCCTTATTATAGATAGCCAATACAATGCCAAGAGATAACTTAAGCTAATACCGAAGATCCTCTCCCAAATATGCGCTTCTCTCTCTCTCTCTCTCTTCTCCAACTGCAATTTTGAAACTTGTCTCTCAATGAGCAAGTGAGGTGTGTCTAAGTGAGGCGCTAGCCTCCTTATTTATACAAATCTGGCACGTGTGAAGTGTCTCTTCACTGGCATGGCCAACTTCAAAAAACTAGGTGGTTATAACCACCTTTATTATATTTCGGGGCCTCTTTGATATATTATGGAGCCGACTTCTTCTTTTTCCTTTTACAATTACATTATGACCAATCCACAAAAGGGGATTTGGTCCTTTTACAATAACCGACATGATCAATCCACAATGGGGATTGACCCAATGAATAATATATCAAACAATAATAAGAATACACTTTGCAGTTACATTATTTCAATAGATATGACAACAATGGATTTCATGGAGAGACATGGACCTTAATGGGGAATATGTTGAGACTTGGAACTCCTACACAAACTATCTTCAGAAATGTAGTGTATTCATCAATGATGAGGAGGATGAAATCCTTTGCTCTATAAAACCCTATGGTGGTTATAAACCTAGATTAAAATACAAGACAATGGCCTTAGAAGGAAACAATCACCCATTTCTATGGTGGTGGAAAACCCTTTGGAAATACAAATGCCCGAAAAAATAAAAAAATATTTATGCGGCTTCTCCTAAACAATCAAGCCTTAACCTGGGATCTACTACAAAAAAAAAGCTATGAGGGCCATAGTAGATGCATCCTTTAAGAAGTAGATTTGGAAACAAATAATCACCTCATACTTTCATGCCCCTTCTCAATGCAGGTCTTGAAATAAATTGAAGGTCTCACTGGTTTGAAATCCCAATGGCATGGAGATACAATCGAAGTAGCTTTAAGGAAACGACACAAAGACAAGGATACAAAATCTTATAGATCCCTCCCCCTAACTGTTTAAAAAAATGGGTATTCCAACAGAGGATGAACACATTCAGTAACCACTCACTCAACCAGATCAAATATCAACACACCGATGTTTTGACGTGGTAAAACCTCTATGGGAAAACATTCACGACCCCAACCAATGTGGCCACTTGGAGCAATTTATTAATGCAAAAGAAAAAGATTACAGAGAGATTTACAAGAGAGTTTCTCACAATCTATCATCGACAAATGAACCTCCATGATCTTTAAATAGAGATCATGGACTAATCGGGTGTTAAGCCACAGATCGATGTAGCCTTTAAGATCGAGGATAATATGAACCATTGGATCACTCTATGTCGGGAACATATTGTGATTATCATATTTCCTAACTACAAATGCATACTAATGCATACTAAAGAAAAATACTAAGAAACTCACTTTTATCTAACGACACATTAGACCAAGTTGATCTTAACTAACTCTTAAGTGTCTAAATATCCTAACATCCCCCCTTAAGAACAACTTGGGATAGGATTGAAGGATTTACAAGGATTACACAATAGGAGAAGGAAGGAGGAATTAGAGCCTATGCCCCCTTAATGACAACTTCTTGAACTCCTAACATAGATCAAAGTTTGGAAAACTTAGCTTTTGTAAGAGACTTTGTGAAAATGTCTGCAACTTGATCTTCTGTAGGGAAGAAGAGCAATTCAATAACTCGATCATGAATGAGCTTTTTGATGAAGTGCATGTGTAAATCGATGTGTTTGTTGTGTTGATTTTGATTTGGATCTTTGACGAGCTTGATGGCACTCTGACTATCACACCAAAGGCTAGTTGGATGCTGCTGTTAGAATCCAAACTTTTAAAGGATTTGTCGAAGCCACAAGGCTTCCTGACTTGCATTAACTGCTGCTCGGTACTCTACTTCTGCTGAAGAAAGATAAATAGTCTGTTGTTTCTTACAGGCCCAAGTGACGGGACCTAAACCAAGGCTGAAAACATAACCTACAATAGAATTTTGATCATCAGGGTCACTGACCCAATTTGAATCAGTGAAACCAACCAATAAAGGAGTCCCCCGAACTAAACTGTAATGTATTCCGAACTAAAATGTATCTGAGACATACCGAAGTATTCTTTTAGTTTCTTTCCAATGGCTTTCATGGGGTGTTTGCATATATTAGGCAACAATATCGATGACAAAAGAAAGTTCGGGACGAGTATGAGTCAAGTACAAGAGGCTACCGACTAACCTACGATACAAAGTGACAACTTCGGGAGAAGTACAAGTGGCAACAAGCTTGAATCTAGACTAGAAGGAAGAATGGGTTGGTTTACAATCTTCCATGTGAAAGTGATGACGAAGGTCACACGCATACTTAGATTGGGAAAGAAAAATTCCTTCCTTGGTTTGTAAAACTTGGAGGCTAAGGAAATAGTGAAAAAATCCTAAGTCTATCATTTCAAATTTCTTCTTAAGGCTGGTTTTCACATGGTTTAAATTTTTTGAGTCACCACTAGTAAGGATAAGGTCATCAACATAAAGGACAAGAATTATGAGATGGTTTCCTACTTTCTGGTATAGACATTTGGATTAGAATGACATCTAGAAAAGCCAGTTTCAAGAAGAAAGTTGTCCATTTTGGCATACCAAGCTCGAGGAGCTTTCTTAAGACCATAAAGACATTTCCTAAGGCAACATACAATGCTAGAGTCATTTTGGACACAGCCAAGAGCTTGTTCCATGTAGATTTATTTTTGCAAACCCCCATGCAAGAAGGTGGATTTAACATCCATATGATGGGCCTCCCATTTGTGTGAGGCAACAAGGGAAATAACCAGGCAGATGGAATTCATTTTGGCTACAGGGGCAAAGTTTTAATTATAGTCAATTCCTTCAACTTGGGAGAATCCTTTGACAACTAACCAAGCCTTGTGTCTTTCAACAATTCCATTTGATGCATACTTAGTTCTGTAGACCCATTTACATCTTGTTGATTAATTGGGTTGGTTTTCATTGATGTCAACCCTTGAAGTAAGTCTGGTAGAAAATTTCGGTAGCCCCAACAATATGATTAAGAGACTTCAGTTTGATTGATGTATAATGGTACAAAGTTTAATATATTTGCAAGTAATACTATTCTAGATGGATATTACATGTCATGTCATTTCCGATGATATGCATAACGTCGCATAACTCCTCATGGTTAGAGAGTTATGGCCTGGTGAAGTGGAGAACCCTCATGAGTTATCTAGAAGGTCAAAGAAGTCTAATTAATTCTAGAAGCTCCTAGAAGAAGTTGACTAGTCAAGTGGGTGAAACTAGGAGTTATTCATGGGTTAAGTTGTTGCAATAAGAAAATAATTAAAAATAATTTAGTTGCAACTAGAAGTGGAGAATTTACTATTTGTAGCAAAGTGAGTTAGAAGTGGGTTAGCCCTAAAACAAGGAAAGTGGATTAAGTTGGTTAGAAGGTAACCCCTTGAGGAAGTTACATGGAAGTATAAATAAGAGAGAAAGGCTCTTCGATTAACACCTATTGAATATCATTGAATATTTATTTTGTGAAAAGGTTATTTGGGTAGGTATTATTGATAGAGAAAAGTGTGGTAGAAAAATCATGACATGAAAATTGTGGTAGAAAAATTACAACAGAAAAACCGCGGCAGGAAAACCGCGGCAGAAAAACCGCGGCAGCAGAATCACGACAGCAAAACCACAACAACAGAACGCTACACGAAGAAAAAATGTATGGTTTTCATATGTGTAGTGTTGAATTTATGAATATGGTTGAGGGCTTTCCTTGTAAATTAGTTGGATGCCCTCTTGGAAGTTTAGGGTTTGTTGTAGATTTAATCTGAGGCAGATCTACTGAAGTTTAGTATTGGTTCATGTTTGAGGGATTTTGGTTGAGGTATGTTGCTGGAGTTATTGGTACAGATAGAGGTTGTATAACAATGAGGTTCTACCACATGGTTTGAGGTACAAACTTGTGGTATAGTGTTTGAGGTATATGTGATCAAATCAAATTGGTTGATGAGTATATAATGACAGGTTTCTCAGTGACAAATTTGACAAAACATGTTGTGATAGTGACATATTTAGTTTCTACTTTTGGCACTTATATTTCAGGGTGGTTGGACGGGGCAATGATAGGTAGTTGTAGCCACTTTCCGATTGTAGTCGGAGAATATAGGGGGTTGTAGCTGTAGAATTGGGGAGTTGGAGCTTCCCTCAGGTTGTAGCCTGAAAATAGGGGGTCAGAGCCTCATTCCAATTGCATATGGAAAACAAAGGAAGTTGGTGCTTCCAATGAATGTAATTCTTAAAGACAAATAAAAAAAAACATTCCGTGGTTTTCTCCCACATTAGGTTTCCACGTAAAAAATACTAGTGTACTATGTATGTGTATGATTGTTCATTTGTTCATGGTTTATTTACTCTATACTTATTGGATGATAATCCTATATTGATCATAAAGATAAATAATAGTTGCATACTATGGTTAAAAGGATTAAAAATCTCTATTACTAGTTCATCCCCCCTCTTAGTAATCCAACAACTGGTATTAGAGCAGGTTCCTTTAGAAATTAGTTTAACCACTGAAAGGTAGATCATGGAGAGCAACATTATGTATAAAAATGGAATACCACAGTTTGATGGACATAAGTATACATTATGGAGCAGAAGGATGAAAACATATGTACAGGCACATGGATTTGAATTTTGACAATCAATTGTAGATGGGTACAATGAACTAGCAGTTCCGCCAACAAATGACAATGAAAAGAAACTCAGTCTAAATAATTCAAAAGCCACAAATTCACTTCTGAATGGTCTTTGTGATTTGGTATATACCAAAGTTATACATTGTAGCTCTGCTAAAGAGATTTGGGACAAACTTCAAAATATTTATGAAGGAGATTCAAAACTTAAAGCAATAAAACTTCAAACTTACAGAGGTCAATTCAAACAATTAAAGATGAAGGAATATGAGAATATTGCAGCTTACTTCTTACGAGTTGATGACACAGTGAATGCAATCACAAGATTGGGAGAAGAAATTCAAGAATATGTAATTGTTCAAAAATTACTAATATCTCTTCCAATGAGATTTGATCCTAAGATCTCGGCACTAGAAGAAAGAGCAGATCTAAACTCAATAAGCATTGATGAACTATATGGAATCTTCACAGCCTATGAAATGAGATCTGAACAGAAAAATCCAAGTATAAAGAAGCAACATTCAAAGCATCCAAAAGGTCAAAGCAAAAGGGCAAGCAAAAAGAAAAAGAGTATAGCAACAACAGTGACATCTCAGAAAATGATGAAGAAGTGGCCAACTTTGTTAGAAGATTGAAAAGGGGAACCAATGACAGATATAAAGGTTAGTTTTCATTGATTTGTTTTAAATGTGATGGTATTAGTCATTTTTTTAACAAATGTCCTCATAAGAAAAACAAAAGAAATGACAAAGATGATTCAAATAGAAAACAAACATATAAAGGCAAAAGAACCAAAAACAAAGTCTTCAAGAAAAGATTCAGCACCAAAGAAGACAATTCCTCATTAGATGAAGATGAAGTCAGTGAAAGTGAGACAGAAAGAGTTATATTCATGGCAATAGAAGATTTTGTTAAAGAGGACACCAGAGAAGAATATGAAGAGGCAGAAGTTGACTACCGAGAAGAAATGTTGAGTGTTATATAAGTTATCAAAATAGAAAATAAGAAAAACAAGAAGCTCCAAGCATAACTAGACAAGAAAGAAGACACTCAAGAACTAGAGCAGATGATCACGGAATTGAAGGTTCAAATAGAAGAAGATAAAATAATTGAATAAGAACTCAAAGAACAGTTAGAAGAAAGAGACATGATCATTGGAATTTTGGAAGCAAATATTGTCATATTGAGAAAGGATCTTCAAAATAAAAATATGCAGAACAACTCAAAAGTTTTGGATAACATTACAACAGTCAAAGGCCTAACCATGGCAAGTATGGACTTGGATACAATCAGACAGAAAAGGGATTAAGCTCCAAAATTATAGATGAAGAAACATATCCAAAAAGTTATGCAGAAGGAGTTAGAGGGGATATGAAGTTCTACAAGGAAGATCACAGGGACACTCCTCCACCG
Organism: Picea glauca; assembly: GCA_000966675.3. NCBI lineage: Eukaryota > Viridiplantae > Streptophyta > Pinopsida > Pinales > Pinaceae > Picea > Picea glauca. The sequence goes on along the minus strand of JZKD02S2007573.1, from coordinate 49,980 downwards.
AGAAGATTCAGATTTTAGAATCAATGACAGTCAGAAATAAATAGGCCTCAAGAAGAAGAAGGATTCAGAAGAGGAACTCATTTCAAAATATCTTTGACTCCCAGGTATCAAACTATCCTTTTTGGTTTATGTTATGCATGCACTAATTTTAGACATAAAGATGTAAATTGCAGAGTTAATAGCAGGAATAAAAACAACTTTGAAAGTCATACACAAAATGGTTATACAAGAAGGCCTAGTGAAACATAGAGAATAAGTTGCAACATGTTTGAATCATTAATCACTGAAGTGGAATGCTACAAGTGCAACAAATTTGGACACATGGCCAAAGATTGTAGAATGATAGTCCCTACTAGAGAATCACAACAAAATAACAATAGTCACAGACAAGAACCTCAGATGAGAACATGGATAAGAAAGCAGAATCAGTATAGCAATGAAGAATGCACACTCTCTCTACAAGCTAAGCATAAGAAACACGGTTGATATGTTGACAATGGTTTCTCAGAGCACATGACAGATGATGAAGATAAGTTTCTAACATTGAGAAAGGAAAGAGTTGGATCTACCTCCTTTGGAAATGATGACTCAACTAGAATCATTGGAAAGGGCACAGTCAGAATTGGAAACAAGGATACCAAAGCAAAAAATGTTCTACTAGTGGAATATATGAAATATAATCTTCTAAGTGTAAGTCAAATGTGTGACCAAGGTCACGAGCTTATGTTCGATTCATAGATATGCGAGATAAGAAAAGCAATTTCAGGTAAATTGGTTGCAACAACTGTAAGAACTTCAAGCAACATGTATGTATTAAGTGAAATTGGAAATGAAAAGTGTTGTCTAGTGAAGGAAGATGAAGTTTGGTTATGGCACAAAAGAATGGGTCAGATAAAATTCGATAACCTTGTCAAAGTTAGCAAAAAGGAAGCAGTCAGAGAAATACCCCAGGTCACGAAGCCAACCAACACTTTTTGCAAGCATTGTCAACGAGGAAAGAAAACAAAGACCAAGTTCAAATCAAGGGAATACTCAATGACAAGACCACTAGAAATTGTGCATACTTATCTAGTTGGACCAACTAGAACAAAGGGTTTAAAAGGTGAGAAATACTTTATGTTATTGGTTGATGATTATACAAGAATGATTACAGTTTGTTTTCTCAGGAATAAGTCAGAAGCATTTCAAAAATTCAAGGTATACAAGGAAATGAATTCAAATATCAATTGAGATATGATAATGGAGGAGAGTTTACTTCAAAGGAATTTATGGATTTCTGCAGCAAGCATGGTATAAAAAGACAATTCTGCATTGCTATAACACCTCAACATAATGGATTCGTCGAAAGAAAGAATAAGACAATACAAGAAATGGCTCGAAGAATGTTAATGGATTCCAAGTTGACAGATGTTTTTTGGACACATGCAGTGCATACAACAATTCACATTCAAAACTGAGTAATGCTCATGAAAAAATTGACAAAACTCCTTACGAGCTATGGAAATGAAGACCAACAAATGTGAAGCACTTAAGAGTCTTTGGAAGCAAATGCTACACCAAAAGAGAAGATGGCAGAATGAGAATGTTCGAGTTTCGTGTAGACAAAGGCATACTTTTTGGTTACTCAAGTACAAGGAAAACATACAAATGTTACCATCTGAGGCTCAACAAAGTTGTGAAATCATCAATGTAACGGTTGATGAGACAGGTGGATGAAAATTAAAAGAAGAAGAAAAAGAGTCAGTGGAACAGGTTTACAAAGAAGACGCAAAGGATGAAGAAGCAACGTAAGGGGAAGATGAAAAAGATCAAATAAAAGTAGAAGAGAAAGAACAACAAGTACCTCCAAAGACACCTAGCAAACATATACAGAAGAATCATCCGTTAGAACAGATTATCGGGAAAAAAGATGCAGGAGTTGAGACTAGAAGAAGAATTCGTTCACCAGAACAACTGCACCTAACACTCTTATCTTCGATTGAACCAAACAGTTTTGAAGAATCCAACAAGGATGAATTCTAGATAAAGCCCATGGATGAAGAATTGGATTAGATAGAGAAGAATAACACTTGGGAATTGGTTCCAAGACAAAGGTACACAAATGTGATCGCCATAAAATGGGTCTTTAGAAATAAATTGAATGAAGATGGACAGGTTACCAGGAAAAAAGATAGATTGGTATGTAAAGGATACACACATGTTGAAGGTATCAAATTTGAAGAGACATTTGCCCCAATTGCCAGAATGGAAGCAATCAGATTGATACTAGCTTATGCATGTTCAAAGAATATTAAAGTGTATCAGATGGACATGAAATCAACTTTTCTGAATGGAGAACTAGAAGAAGAAGTCTACACTGATAAACCAGAAGGATTTTAGTGATCAAAAAATGAAGATTATGTTTGCAGATTAAAGAAGGCCTTGTATGGTCTCAAACAAGCCCCTAGAGCATGGTATTCCAGACTAGACAGATACTTACAACAACAAGGGTTGAGGAAAGGAAATGCAGGCAACAACCACTATATTAAGGTGACTCAAGATAGTATTTTATGAATTGAAGTTTATGTTGATGATATTATTTTTGGAAGTGATGATGACAGGTTGAGCCAGGAATTTGCAAATGATATGCATAATGAGTTTGAAATGTCATTACTTGGAGAACTATCCTTCTTTCTGGGTCTTCAGATATGTCAAAGCAACCAAGGAATTTTTATTTCTCAAACCAAATATATAAGAGAAATGTTAAAGAGGTTCAGAATGGAAGATTGCAAACCAGTCAATACTCCTATGAAAACCAATTGCAAGTTAAGTAAAGATGATGATTCAAAGTCTACAGATCAGAGGTAGTACATGTCAATGATTGACATCTTACTTTACGGGAAAACATCCAGACCAGATGTAATGCAGGCAGTTGGACAGATGGCAAGATTTCAAGCAGCACCAAAGGAATCACATGTTCTAGAAGTACATAGGATATGAAGATATCACAAGGGTACATAAGAGTTTGGATTATGGTATCCAAAAGGAAAGGACTTATCACTTATTTCCTACATAGATGCAGATTGGGCAGGTTTCATTAATGATTGATGAAGCACCAATGGAGCATCGTTCTACTTGGGTGAGTGTTTGGTATCTTGGTTAAGCAAGAAACAATCATCGGTATCATTATCTACAACCGAAGCAGAATATATTGCAACAAAAACATGTTGTACACATGTTCTATGGGTGAAACACACTTTGACATATATACAGGTTGAATATGATGATCCCATTCCAATCTATTGTGATAATACAAGTGCCATCAGTATCTCAAAGAACCTGATGATGCGCTCCAAGATGAATCACATTCCAATCAAGTATCACTTTATACGGGAACAAGTTGCAAAGAAGAACATCATAGTTGAATATGTGGGAACAAAAGAATAAGTGGCATATATCTTTACAAAACCACTTCCAAGGGAAGTCTTTGAGTATCTTTGCCAGAGACTCGGAGTAATTTCTACTCCAAAATGAATGCTTTTGAATGCTTATCTTATATGTCTTAGATTTACACAAGGAAGCACCATAAAGAGGACAATTCAGGTTGGGGGACCAATTTCAGGAAGAGTTCAGTCGGGGGAGAAACCCCAAGGATAGTTCAGTTAGGGGGAGTAGCCCTGAACGAGAAGTTACCTTTTCCATTGATGTCAAAGGGGGAGAGATTTATCAGATGCATGATAAAGAGTTAGATGCTTGGAGAGAGAGAACAGAGTCATGGTTCCAGGGGGAGTGATGGTAACAAGGGGAAGCAAGAGTGATATGAATTCAATATTGCATCAAAGTGTTGCTATCAATGCCAAAGGGGGAGATTGTTGATTAATTGGGTTGGTTGTCATTGATGTCAACCCTTGAAGCAAGTCTGGTAGCAAATTCCGGTAGCCCTAACAATATGATTAAGGGACTTAAGTTTGATTGATATATAATGGTATGAAGTTTAATATAATTGCAGGTAAGACTATTCTAGATGGATAGTACATGTCATGCCATTTCCGATGATATGTGGAACGCCACATAACTCCTCACGATTAGAGAGTTATGGCCCGGTGAAGTGGAGAACCCTCATGAGTTATCTAGAAGGTCAAAGAAGTCAAATTAATTCTAGAAGCTCCTAGAAGAAGTTGACTAGTAAAGTGGGTGAAACTAGGATTTAGTCATGGGTTAAGTTGTTGCAATAAGAAAATAATTAAAAATAATTTAGTTGCAACTAGAAGTGGAGAATTTACTATTTGTAGCAAAGTGAGTTAGAAGTGGACAAGTGGTTAGAAGTGGGTTAGCCCTAAAAGAAGGAAAGGGGGTTAAGTTGGTTAGAAGGTAACCCCTTGAGGAAGCTACATGGAAGTATAAATAAGAGAGAAAGACTCTCCCATTAACACCTATTGAATATCTATTTTGTGAAAGGTTATTTGGGAAGGTATTATTGATAGAGAAAATTGCGGCAGAAAAATTGAGGTAGAAAATTTGCGGCATGAAAAATGCGATAGGAAAAGTGTGGCAGAAAAATCATGGTAGAAAAACTGCAACATACAAAGTTCTACAGAAAAATCACGTTAGAAAAAGTGCGACAGAAAAATCGCGGCAGCAGAACGCTACAAGAAGAAAAAATGTATGGTTTTCATATGTGTAGAGTTGAATTTATGAATCCGGTTGGGGGTTTTCCTTGTAAATATGTTGGACGCCCTCTTGGAAGTTTAGGGCTTGCTGTAGAGTTGATCTGAGGTAGATCTATTGAAGTTTAGTATTGGTTCATGTTTTAGGGCTTTTGGTTGAGGTATGTTGCTAAAGTTATTGGTACAGATAGAGGTTGTATACCAATGAGATTCTAGCACATGGTTTGAGGTACAGACTTGTGGTATGGTGTTTGAGGTATATGTGATCAAATCAGATTGGTTGTTGAGTATACAGTGAGAGGTTTCTCAGTGACAAATTTGACAGAACAAGTTGTGGTAGTGACATATTCAGTTTCTACATTTGGCACTTATATTTTAGGGTGGTTGGACGGAGCAAGGATAGGTGGTTGTAGCCACCTTCTGGTTGTAGCCGAAGAACATAGGGGGGTTGTAACATTCTTCTGGTTGTATCCAAAGAATTGGGGAGTTGGAGCTTCCCTTAGGTTGTAGCATGAAAATAGGGGGTCAGAGCCTCCTTCCATTTGCACCTGGAAAACAAAGGAAGTTGGCGCTTCCAATGAATGTAATTCTTAAAGACAAATAAGAAAAAACATTTCATGGTTTTCTCCCACATTGGGTTTCCATATAAAAAATATTGGTGTAATGTGTATGTGTATGATTGTTCATTTGTTCATGGTTTATTTACCCTGAACTTATTGGATGATAATGCTATATTGATCATAAAGATAAATAACACTTGCATACCATGGTTAAAAGGATTAAAAATATATATTACTAATTCACCCCCCCTCTTAGTAATCTAACACATTTGACAAGTTGTCTTCTTTTCGGAAGAGGTGCAAGATCCCAAGTATCATGAACGATACTCTTCATTCATTGTTGTATCTCAATATAGATGACCTAAAGCTTGTGCAAATGTCTCTAGATCACGAGTCTATGAAAATGAGCCAAAAGAGAAGAGGCTCACTAGAACTGTGAATGTGTCCGACGCCGATCTAAAGGATCATCGACAAGATCACCAACTCTGGTGGCAAATAAGGTAGGTATAAACATTGAATATGCACTACCAAGCTTAGCAAGAATAATATATATGCAAAGCTCTTCTTCCAACTTTATGTTACATTCTTCACATAAAATTCTAAGTGTTTTGAACTTAGATAAATAATCTTCAATGCAATAAAAATCATTTGGAATTAAAGTCGTTATCTAATTTTCTATCTGGTGGGCTCAAATAATATTGTGTTTACCAAACACAGATTCAAGCTTTTCCCAAGCTCTATTAGGGTCATTAATTCCTTAAAGGTGAAACCTTAAATCAAGAGAGATGGACATTCCAATCAGTCCACGTGTTTCGTCATTCCTATTTTTCCATTTGATTTTCTTTTCATCATCAATAGGTTCTAGTTCTTTCCCCATGGTAATTTGGTACAATCATTTACTTCTTAATAAATCCTCCATATGAGATTTCCATTGGAAGTAGTTGGTGTTAGTAAGTAAGAGATCACTGGAAGATGCCATATTAAATATGTAGATAATATGGATTTAAAAACTAAAATTGATGGTTTGGATGGAAAGGAAAGTTGCATGCAAAATAAATAACTTTAAAATAAAATACGAAAGCTACTTATAGTGATTCACTTTTATAATTGAAGTGAAATACACTTTACAATGGATGCATGAACTTAAAAAAAAAAGGTAACAAAAAAAAGATTTGAAGTCAAGACCTCTTACTTAATAAAGCAACTTTTAACCAAGTGAAATGGTGAAAAACATATTCTATTGTTTAGAAGGAGGATTGTTGTTGTCATCGTCGTCATCATCGCCGTTGAAGACGACCTTGGAGAGTGTGCTCATAAAAAACTCTTTTCACACAAAGAAACATTTTTGCTTCTCAACGACAAAACAAGGGTTAGATCTCGGTTAGCTTATCTGGAAAATGTAAATTTCCCTTTATTTCTGATTTACCGAGATTGTACAGAGTGCATGACAAAGAGCATATGTAGATAGGAAAACTCTTTGTGATATGTTTCTGATTTACCAAGATCACACAGGGCATGGGGAAAATATCATACACAGATCCAAAAGAGTAGCAATCTATAAATAAAAAATAGAAAACCGAAATAATAACTCTGCAAAAATTTAAAAGGGTATATTCAAGCTTTATTCCTCTAGATCTGACTAAAATGGTCGTATCTTGGGCAAACATAAGCCTTTTCGAATGAAACAAAAAGTGTTCCTGACTAAAACGAGCACTCCAGACACAATGGAATAATTCTATCAGCCTATAAATGTATGAAAAATGTATAAACCATAGATGAGACGACATGGCTTCATGATATCGATCTACAGCGAGAGCAATTCTTCAAATGAGCTCTGATACCATGCTCAACAACACAGGTATTCCAACAAAGGATGAACACCTTCAATAACCTCTCAAACAACCAGATCAAATATCAACACACTGATGTTTTGACATGGTAAAACCCCTACGGAGAAACATCCACTATGGCAACCAACGTGGCCACTTGGAGCAATTAATTAATGCAAAAGAAAAAGATTACAGAGAGATTTACAAGAGAGTTTCTCACAATCGATCATCAACAAATGACCCTCCATGCTCTTTAAATAAAGATCATGGACCAATCATATGTTAAGCCATAGATCAATGTAATTGTTAAGATCGAGGAGAATATGAACCACCAGATCATTCTATGTCAGGAACATATCGTGATCGTCAGATTTCCTAACTACAAATGCATACTAGAGAAACACACTAAGAAGCACACTTTTACCTAACGACACATTAGACCAAGTTGATCTTAACTAATTCCTATGTCTAAATATCCTAACACTAACCTTGTCCCAGGGTATTTGGCTGGAGAGAAATGCAAAAATATTTGAGGGAAATGACACATTGCCTTTCAAATGTGCTTCCCAAAGTCTAAATATTTTAAGCACCTTCCCTCAATTCTCCTCCATCCCTCATCATGCTCATATTTTTGGTATTAATATAGACATTGAAATCCCCTAGGCCCTTTTTGATGGAGCCTCTCAAGGCACTCCACCAAAGGGAGAAGAAAGGGATTAATATTTTTTTCCCAAAATCATTTCCTCAATTTTAAAGCTGGAATTAGTCAATCTACAAATAATTACAGTGAATTCACAACCCTAAAATTGGTTTTCATCCCCACTCTTGAAAAAATAATTACTCAAATCCAAGTTCTTGGTGACTATCTCTTAGTGATCAAATCAATGAAAGGAGAATCTATACTAAGAAATTCGATGCTTCAACCACTATTTCGCAACATCAAGAATTCAGAATCCACTTTCTCACACATCACTTTTGCTCATGTATACATGGACAAAAACATTGAACATAATAGTTTGTCCAAGGAAAGACTAGAGTTGTAAGAAGGCACTTGGGAGATCAGTGAGTCCCATCAGGGACAACATACCTCTTATTTTCATGAGTCCTAGTTTTAATTTTCATTTTGTAACAGAGTTGACCTTATGAATATACTGAATGTTTATGGAGAAGATCCATGTCACTCCTCTTTTTTGGACTCTACAACTTTGATGTATTGAGCTATATGATTATATATTGTAAATAGATGTTGCCACAAGGGGATCTCGACTGTCCCCAAATTTGTAATAATATTATGATTTTTTCTTTTTTACCTTTATGTTGATTGCTTAAATAGCTAGAAATTTCTCTAGGAATAAACCTCATGGTATTTTTGGTTCCTAAGCTAGTGGGGGATGTTTGAAATACTAGCATAGTATTATACTCTTGTAATTTTGTTACCTCTAATAAAATTACTCAATTTTTTCCTTGGAAAAAAAAAACTTTAGCCATCTATTATCAAAGTATACCAATGCACATAGATGTACCAACAAATGTCCATCATGAGAGTAACAATGAAAGGGAAAATTAGCATAAAATCCACCAAGTCAAGAATCTGGTAGTGTAAGAGAAATGAAGCACTAGTGAGAGAAATGGTTGACCCTTGGGTTGAAGTTATAGGAGATTTAATGGAAAAAGTGTAGAACACAAACCTAGTGGACCATGACTTTATATATGGTGATATGTTCAAGTTCTTGCAACCATATGTCTACAAGTACTAAGTCACTCTAGAGAATGACGAAGTTATCTCAACATGAGGGCTTGGGTTTGCATTACTATAGGAATTCATCCTCATAAATTTGTTGATGATCCCCACATTCATAAAAACATAGGAGAAATCACCCAATGCAAAAAGTTCGCCTTTCCTCCTTAATCGAGTGCACCAAAATTAGCTTTGATTGGATAGGTCTTACCTTATCCATGCCCACAACATTCACATGCTTACAAGTTTTTTCCATGGATGGACAAGATGTTACAGAGACCTCCCAGGAATCAGGAAAAGATGTGTGGAAAAAGGGGGAACCTAGCATATATAAGAAGCATAGGACCATTAGGGGAGGTTGTGGAGCTACAATCTGGTGGATCACAAATAAGAGGATAAGTATTCTATTCCATTTAATGGCCTTCGATATCACATGTAAGTCCAACAAAAGGAAATCCACAAGGCATGGTTTCATCTATGGATACCTACTCCTAACATTTGCAATGTTCTATTGGTAGCCTCCTCAAGGAAGATAGCTCCAACCTTTGAAGGGACAAACAATTTTTGCAGCATAATATATGGATCCAAAAATAAACAGAGAACATTGAATTTTGAGATTTTTTATGGAAACCCGTGTGAGTTTTTTGGTGTTCTCTATGAACATTTCAGACTACAGAGTTGAGTCTATCATTGAGAGAAGGGCATCACAAGGGATAAAGAGAGAGAGATAGTCTTTTAAATACAAATATCATTTGGCTTCGTGGTAAAAATAATTTGGATAATTTCCTCACCCATTTAAACAACCAATTTGATCATATCAAGTTCACTATGGAGATCTAGGATAATAACTACCTTCCATTCCTAGACATCCTCATCACTAAAAATGTCGATGGTTCTCTTGCACACTAGGCATATCAAAAGAAAACCCACACAGACAAATATTTGCGTGTAGAATATCATCATCATCCATCTCAAAAGAATGATATCTCTAATGGTCTTTCCACTACAACAGTCAGAATTGCTGATGCAGAAAATCTTAATGAAGAATTTAAACATCTCTCGGAAACCTTTTAAAGAAATGGATACATAATGAGAGATATCAAAAAATCCTTCAGAAGAGCAAAAAACCCAGAGAATAAGATACTTAACAAAGAAAAGGAGAGCATAATAAGAGTTGTTCTCCCTTATTTTAGAGGTACAACTGATAGAATAACTAAGGTTTTAAGAAGAAAACATATTGAGATTCACTTCTCTCCCCTAACTCCTTAAGGAACATGCTTGATAATTCTAAATATCCAATTGATCCCAAGATGAGAAAAGGTGTCTACTCAATCCCCTACTCATGCAGAAAGATATACATTGGTGAGAGTGACCGCTTAGTGAAGGTTAAACTAAAGGAATGTTGCACAGATATCATACACGACAAGACTAAAAAACACGCAGTGGCTGAGCACTCTCATAAATATAACCATCATATATGCAAAGGTAATTGCAATGGAATATCATTATAACAAACGACAGATCCATGAAGCCTTGGATATTAAAAAACATCCTCAAAACTTTAACAAAGATGATGATTTAATACTGATCGAATCTTGGAAATTTCTCATTCACACCTTTAAGAATAAATTTAATAATAAATAATTAGTATGCTAACTGACCTTTGTTGACTACCATGACGTCATTTGTATTTAAAATACTATCTCTCTCTTTATCCCTTGAGATGTCCTCCCAATGATGGACTCAACTTTGTAGTCTAAAATGTTCATAGAGAACACAAAAAAAATCACATAGGTTTCCATAAAAAATCTCAGATGTCTTCTACCTATGAAAACCTAAATGAAAACATTGACTTTAATGAGAATGAATTTTCCCAATAGTATGATATGATGATCATTGCTACACATGACATCATCTAGGTACCAAAGTATATAATATATTCCCACTACAACAAGCTGTCCTTAGTTACTGACATCGAGAAGACCTATGTGAGATCCCAACCTATATACATAAAAAAAGTTAGGGTATTTCATCTTCCATTTTACTTAACAAAGCAAGCATTAGAGAAAGAGGTTTGATCATGGCCTGGGGTCCACATGTAAAAGACTCCCTTGGGTGTTGTGTATATTCTTCTAGAAGTATTGGTAATGCTACAAGGCAAGGCTATAGGGAAGAAATAGTGGCTAAAGAAGTGAAAAATAAATGAAAAGGGTTCAATTCTAGTTCAGCCTTTAACCTAGTTACCTCAAACCAAGGTTCTACCACTAATGTGACTTGACTAACGGAGGAGGTGTAGAAAACACTACCTTCTATAATAACTAGCAACACCCCTAATGATGTAAATCTTTCAAGGTGATACTTGAAATAATGCATTGGGTCTTTCACAACAAATCTAGTAAGAAGCGACCCTCCGATGAAGCCTCAATAGTCTAGTCCCTTAGTGTTGTTTTACCTTTACTTCCACCACATACATTGGTTACTAGAAAGTTGAAAAATGGAGCAATTTATGTAGACATGCACCCACTTCTTCATCCAAGTCCAAGATTTCAATATTCAAGAAAATTAGGCCATATTATAAGAGAATGAATGACATCTATTTTGGAGGAGGTCGATGAAGTGAAGGCCCTACCATCAATAGAAGAAATACTCAAGGATTTCAATATATTTGAAGGGGAACCTATTGGCGACGAAAGTCACCCCTGGATTGCAGCAAGAGCAGATCCCGACGCCCATCAGTTTATGTCACGGTAGTTTATAGATGGGATGACCGAATGGAAGCCAACTCAAAACAATATCATTCCAACTCCAAAACTAGGCCAGGCATGCATAGGTGAGTGAGGTCTTATATAACTTCAGATAGTGAGCTGTAGTAAGGGTGAACAGGTGGAAGACTTATATAAGGGAAAAGCGAAGGTCTGTTATTAACATCGGGTTTCTAACAGGCCGAGGAAGAAGATGTCCAAATTCAATATCATCTTACATTCAAACGCAAAAGCCAGAGAATACAGTAATGCAACAACAAACCTTTTATCATAACATAACTGCAATAATTCGCACGAATCAGTCAATCACAAACTCTCTTAGCATGAGATGAAAATTAGATGGAGTAAGAAAAACTATCTGTCATAAAACAAGATATCTCATATACAGATGCATAACCAACAAACTAGAATATCAGTTAAAACTTTACAGTAGGGAGCTCTGCTCTACCATCGATGCTTACAAAATGGCAAAAATGCCTACATATACTCAAAAAACCCCCAACAACAAAAACAAGACACTGCATTAAGAGCATTGCGTCTGCAAGTCTTCTGACAGTCTGAGCATGTAGACTGGATGATCACGCTTATGACAAACGCCATATTAACTGTGCATGGCTCCAGCAAGGGGAGTAGCTGAGCCATTAAATGCCGAGCTAGCGTGTGCAGACCTCCTCCGGCTGGTCGAGAAATCGGGCCTGGCTTCTCTGGAAGAATGGGTACACAGGACCCTCCTGAGAAGACTGCTGGTCAGACCCTCCATGTCTTACATTTAAGCAGTGAGGCAAGGTTTCAACCACCTCCTCCTATCTTCATTTATTTTGAGCGAAAACCAGGCTCGAGGACGGGCCCGATGGCAACTGGAAGTCGCGAAGGACCTCCCTGCGTAGCTCTTTTCTTTCTCCCCCCCAAGTGACCATGGGCTGTGACCCTATGCCTAGATTTAAGGGCACTTTCGGCGTTTTGGGATTCGTGGATGAGAAAAGAGCAGGTCTCTTTTCCTTCAAAATCGCGATGGGCAAAATATCGGGAGACCCTGACGGTCGCCGCGTGTTCCTCCACTGATCGGAGGGTTCTGAATTGATTCAGCAATGCTGCGGGCCCCGGTGGCCACATGATAACACAATCACCTCTCCTCTGGGCTTGCTCCTTTACGACCAGGCGCCAAAACCGTGGGCCCGACTTAGAAGAGCATTGATCGACACTTCGGGGTTCGGGGTTTCGGGATGTGAAACGACGGGGAGCGCTTACCGCTCGAACTCCCGAATGCCGATATGGAACGGATGCATGCTGTGCGTCCTTCAGATGAATGGATCAGATGGTATTTGCTATTATAAAAGGGGCTGCCCCTCTTTACAGGCTCGCTTGAAATGACCTGGGGATAAGACCCTGGGCTAGGTGCCAAAGGCGCTTTCGTAGCTTCGCTGATCGACGATTTCAAATGCAATGAATGGACAACTCCTTGTCTCCCGAATCACCGATGCCCGATACATCGACTGGCTGCCACCTGTCCCAAGAGATCGGACGATCTAGATTTGCTTTGAACCATTGGCGCTGCCCTTCGTGCTAAACCCCGGGCAACTTGACAACCCCGAAAACCCGATGACCGTCGATTAACTCTGTAGGCTGGATCTCGGCTACCGACAGCAAAACTTTGCTCGCTCGCTTGAATCGCTACTGAAAAAGGGATTCTCCCGTGCTGCGCTTGGGCGCTTCCTGTGCAACCTGCAAGTTTGGGTGCCCTCGAGCCCATGACAAGAATTATCGCTAACAGAACCAATAACCACTATTCTGGTTTTGCACATTTTGGATTATGTGTAGGAACCCTTTCTAATTACATATGAGGTTGTCATCAAATATGGGTATGTGGAGACAGAATAAAACACCCTTCCATAGGGGCATAACTAGGGTAATCACACTATTGAACAAAATACCCAAGATGAAGCACAATGTTGAGTATGTGTTATATTCTTTGTATGTGGTGGTGGTAGTGGTGGGGGGGGTACGTCGGATTTTGACGATCCCCCCGTAGTAGTGGTGTATGCTTACAAGGGGCATTGCCTGGGGTGGTCAAAGGGGGGTAGGATTCCCCCCCTACTTAGGCGAAGTCTCGTCAATCCGATGACCCCGATTTATTTATTTTTGGGCGATTTTTGCTATTTTTAGCAATTTCTCTATTTTTAACGATTTTCTAAATTAATCTTGGATTAAGGGATTAGGGTTTTGGTAGTTATGGAATACCTAAAATATTGTATATATTGTATTGTGAATGGTGAAATTAATACAATGAAAAGTTAAGAGGTGAGGCACCAAGGAAGGTTATTTTTCTCTCGATTAAGGGTTTCCAGCATAAATCCTTGTGTACTATGTGTATGAGTCATTGATTAATTTATGTTTTGCTTAAGAATTTGTATGCATTCTTTTACTTCATAGGTTTAAAACTTACATGTGGTATCTGAGCTCCTTTTCTGCTTCATGGTGATGCCTTTGTTGCTAAGGGTTTGGCTCAGTCTTGATCAATCAAGTTTATCTTGGGTCTGCGATAAACTTGGGTTTAGTAGGATATTTGCAGTGGTGATTTGAGTGTAAAAAGAGAATGGTGAGAAGTTCTAGAATCGATATTGAGAAATTTAATGATCAAAACTTTGAGCTATGGAAGATCAATATGGAGGACCTTCTTGTAGACAAAGAACAATGGATTGAACTGGATCCTGGTACACAACCTACTGGTAATTCGAAATAAGATTGGGAGAAGCTAGATAGAATAGAAAGGAGTATGATTGAATGTCTCAGAAGAATCTACAACCAATGAACTATGAGAGAAGTTAGGGAATTTGTATTAGTCAAAGTCCCTGGTAAACAAATTGTTTCTTCGAAAGAGGTTGTATCCTCTTGGGATGGAAGATGGAGATTCTATGATAGAGCATCTAAATGCCTTCAATACTCTATTAAGTCAACTTGTCTCGGTTGATATTAAGCTTGCAGAAGAAGATAAGTGTATTATTACCTTGTTATGTTCTTTACCAGACTCATGTATTAATATGGTTGTATCAATTGGTAGTACCACTAAATATGCATTGATCTAGGAGGATGTAGTTTCATCCTTGTTATTGAAAGAGATGAGGCAAAAAAAATGGATAGCCAGAGCACATATGATTTATTTGTAACAAGTCATCCCCAATATAGGAATAAAAATAATTCTTTGGGGGGGAGATCTAAATCTCTATGAAAATCTTTGAGGAAATGCTATAAATGTGGTAAAGATGGGCATTATAAGAAATATTGCAGGTCGAAGAATGTTGCAAAGGGATCTGATGATGCCTATTCCACATAGGTGAAAACATCCACAAAAGAAGGAATATATGTTTACCTGACATCTATAGGTACACATGCAGATCATGGTGTATGGTTGATCAAATTAGGTGCATCATTTCATATGAATCCTCATAGGGAGTGCTTCTGTGAATATGAAAAGTATGATGGTGATGATGTATTCCTAGGAGATGTCTCGACATCCAAAATCATGGGATGTTGAAGGGTTAAGTTGTTGCTGAAATATGGAAGGATTAGAACTCTCCCTGGGGTTCTGTACATTCTAAATCTAACAAAGAGCTTAATATCTGTAAGTAAGTTGGATGATGTAGGTGTGGATACTTTATTGGGAAAGAACACTTGGAAGATAGTATGAGGAGAAATGGTGTTGATGAGGGGAGTTTGGTGTGTAACTCTGCACAAGTTGTTGGGAAGCACTTATAATGATGGGTTTAACAATTCTATTGTCCATGAGTAGAGAAATAAAGATGATAGGATCTGTACTATCCCTATAAAGAAGACCATGACGTGGCATCAAAGATTGAGACATATTGAATAAAAGGTCCTTCGAACACTACACGGTAAAGGTATGGTTGAAGGTATGTATAATTGCACCTTGGATTTTGATTTCTATGAACATTGCATATATGGTAAACAAAATTGAGTAAGGTTCTCATCTAGTGCTACAAGAGCAAAGTGGATTTTTAAGTTAGTACATAGTGATGTATTTGGACCAATTCTTGTTCCATCGCTAGGTAAGTATGTGTACTATGTTTCGTTCATTGATGATTTCTCAAGGAATACATGTGTTGGCGACAAAAGTCACTCCTGGATTGCTTGCAGGAGCAGAGCCCGACACCCATCAGTTTTAATGTCACGATTTGTTTATAAAATGGATGATCAAATGGAGGCAAACTCAGGACAACATCATTTCAACTCTGAAAATAGGCCAGGCATGCATGGGAAAGTGAGGTCTTAGATAAACTTCAAACAGTGAGTTGTAATAAGGGTGAGTAGGGGGAAGACTTGTATAAGAAGAGTGCAGGGGTCTGTTATAAACCTCAGGTTCCTAACAGATTGTGAGAAGAAAACGTCCAAAGGCAAGATCTTCTTACATTCAAACGAAGAAGACCAGAGAAAACAGTAATGCAACAACAAATCCTTTATCATAACATAACTGCAACAATTCATGCGAATCATTCGATCATGAACTCTCTAGCATGAGACGAAAGCATAGGTGAAGTAGGAAAATTGTTTGTCATAAAACAAGAAATCTTAGATACAGATGCACAACCAGGGAACTAGGATGGTTGTTAAAACATTACAGTCAGGAGCTCTACTCTACCATCGATCCTTTACAAAATGGAAAAAATGCCTACATATAGCCAAAACAAAACAACAGCAGCGGAAACGAGAAGCTGCATTAAAAAATTTGCGTCTGCATGTCTTCTGACAGTCTACGCATGCAGACTCTGGATGATCGTGCACTTATTATAGATGCAATGGGACTCCTGACTGTCCTGCAGTGGTTTGACAGATGCAATCTCCGTCAGGAACGACTATCAGTCTGCTTGTACGCTTGGTCCTTTCCTGGCCTTCTATTTATGGAAGAAGACGACATTCAACCACCTTCACGGCAATAATAACTGCTTCCTTGGGATTGGGAACGAACTCTGTCAACTCTGCCCTCTGGGATGTGGAAGACCCCTCGCGTTGCCACCCAGAATAGTTGGACGGTCTGATGGATAAGGCGTGGAGGAACTAGCACGCTTGACGTGGAAGGGGAAAGGGAGGTGATGGCGTCAAGACTGTGAGGGTGAGATGAGAGGTGATGAGGTGGTAGAATATAAGAGGGTCTAAGGATGGGTGCTGTAGAGAAAGGCTGACATGGAAGGGAGCAGAACACATGGCAGGGGATGAGGAGGCTCGGAAGGTGAGTGGATGATGAGATGGGGGGAGGGACCACATGGACCATAAGAGGGAAGGTGGACAGATGTCGGAGGATGAAGAAGGGCTAAAGGGAGCGAGCCTCATCGCACGGCCAGGAGGAGAACAGATGGCAAGGGGAAGGATGGTACAAAAGATGACACGACATGAAAGGGTTCCACGTTGGTTAAACGCAAAAAGACAGAAGGCTCCGGAATACAATGTGCATCATTGATCCGGGCACTCTAAT